>APFE031675822.1:51615-62431 GCA_000404065.3 Pinus taeda | reverse complement strand
GGAGCTGGCGACTCCACAGATCAGTGAAACCTTTTTGCAATCCCCATGGTATGCTGATATTTGCTTTGTATTGTTAAACCTGTGTGCTCCCCCAGGATTGTCCAAGACCAAGAAAAATTTTTTAAGGATGAAATCATCAAAGTTTTGTGTCATAGATGGTGCTTTGTTTTGGAAAAATCATGAAGGAATATTGCTTAATTGTTTGACTATGAATGAAACTAATAGCATCATGAAAGAATTCCATGCAGGGGACTGTGGAGGACACTTATATTGGAAATCCACTGCTGACAAGATTTTAAGGGCTGGTTATTATTGGTCCTCTCTTTTTGCAGATGTCAAGAAGCTTGCTGTTTCATGTCACAAATTCCAAATCTTTGAAGGGAAAAGAAAATTACTGCCTCTGCCCCTTAAACCCATTTCAACCAAAAAGCCTTTTCAACAATGGGGTCTTGACTTCATTGGAGAAATTCATCCTTCTTCCTTAGGCCAGCATAAGTGGATTCTAATAGCCACTGACTATTTCACTAAGTGGGTTGAAGCTATCCCATGTAAACAAGCCAATGACTCCACCATTATCCAATTCCTTGAGAGCAATATCCTTTCCAGATTTGGCTGCCCTGAAAATATTATCACTCACAACACTGCTGCCTTCAAATCCAAAAAGATCATCAATTTCTGCCACAAATTCCACATTACCTTGGGCCACTCCACAGCCTGCTACCCTCAAGGTAATGGCTTGGTTGAATCATCCAACAAAAGCCTCATCAACATCATAAAGAAGCTGCTAGAGGAAAACAAAAAGAACTGGCATAGGAAGCTCACAAATGCTTTGTGGGCAGACAGACTTTCAACTAAGAAATCCATTGGGATGATCCCTTATGAGCTGGTATATGGCATGGAGGCCAAATTTCCTTCATCTTTGGGCATTCCTACTATCAAGCTGTTGCAGGAAATTCAGGCTGAACCAAATGACATGCAGGGAAGAGTAAATCAAACCATTCATCTTCAGCAAACCAGAGAACAAGTTTATGACATAGCTCAAATGTTGCAAGAAAAACTCAAAAGGGTGTTTGATAAGAAAGCTAAAGCAGAGGATTTATGGGTTGGCAGCAAAGTTCTAAGATGGGATTCACAAAGAGAGGACAAGGGAAAGCATTCAAAATTCGATTTTCTGTGGAAAGATCCATACATTATCAGCGTTGTGCAAGGCAATAACACATATTTTCTCAAATCTCTGGATGGCAGCACAGCTGAAGAAGGCCCTGTTAATGGCCGAATGCTAAAACACTACAATGATCCCTTTTGAAAGAAAGAACAAGCGGTGTTATTTTCTGTACATAAATGTTTGTATATATCAGCACTTTGATTTTATTTTATAACAGTCCAGATGCTAAAGCACGTGGAAGAAAGCAGGCAGTGCTTCACAATTCCCTAGCAAATCAGTTGAGGGAAAGTGTTGTTGGCAGTCCAAAATTTCAAATTTATCTAAAAAGTCAGCACTAAAAAGTTTTCAATGAACAGCAACAACAGAAGATCAAGGCAATCTGACCTGCTGTTCTTGGCCTCTCACAAGGAAAATCCATCCCCAGGTGGAGCCACTGTTAGCCTCCTCCTGCAGCAGGTTACTCATATTTCATGATGGACATTTTTACTGGCCAAATATGTCATACTTTGCATGCTGCAATGCTCCATATTTGCTAACAGTCACCAAAAAGAGGCCATGAGAGAATGCTACTCAAAGTTCATCTACTGCATTCCAATTTTGAAGAGTCGTTCAATTTTTGTACAAATTTTCAGCTAAAGGGAGGTCCAAACAGCTTAATCTTGGTCTCCCTCGGTTTCAATTTCCTGTTTTAGAATATAGAGAATGAAAAATATGGCCAAACAGCTTAATCTTGGTAGATTCTTAGATAGGTAGAGAACCAAAGGAGCCCAACTGCTTAATCTGGGTCCTTGGAAGAAATAAGTGTAGATGTAGAATAGGAAGACATCAAAAGAAAAAGTTGAAAAGATGGGTCTGCAAGTCCAAGTACACCCAAACCAAAAAGAAGAAAAAATGTTAGGTAAGTAGGCTGGGTAGGTAATTTTGAGGTTGCAGAATGTTGATTTGTAATTAATTCCACATTTTCAAGTGTTACACTCATACAGATCACAGTCAGCAGGCAGTTCCCATTTGAGGGACTTCAAGCAAGGCATGACTAACTTTCTCTTCTTCCTCTTCCCTAAATCACTTACTAACTTCCCCTAAAGAGATCAAGATCTACTTGATATCTCTTAGTTTCATCATTTTCCATGTCATTAGCCTTGGTAAAGATCTGCTTTACTCAAGGAGGCTCCATACTTTCTCTACAAAGTTCTATCTCCCCTTCACAGCCTAAGATCTCTGAAACTTAGCGCTTTCTGGTCACTTTCATATTAACTACTGACATTATTATTTAACTCCCTATCTATTTTCCCTTCCCCCTATTAAAACGATGTTAATAGCTCCCTTATGTAAATATCCCCTCCCCCTGGTTGAAATATAACCATAAACATCCCTTGGGAATTACTAAGTCATCTGGACCTTAGTAAGAGCCCCATCTCTGCATAAATTTCCCCTTCCCTAGTGTTTGGACTCCTTCCAAAACACATAGAACCCCTCTCCAAATGCAAACCCCCCCCGGTGCATTTTCTTTGGAATTTATTAATGTTTGTTTAATAAATCACCAAGCGCCAAAACCCATTAACCCTTAACCTAAAGTTCCAACCCACCCGCGCCGTGAAAAATTAAAAAATAATGCATGGGCTGTTTCACTAAGCCTCGCGCACCTTCTCCGCCCGTGCACCGTCCGATCGCCTCCCCCAGATCTGACGGCTGTTATCCATATCGGGCGCCCTTTTGTGTGGGCACGTTAGCACCCGATGTCCGACGGTTTCACCGTCGTACACCGGGACAGCTGGCGCCTTCCCATTGCATCGGGCCGCCCCTGACAGAAACCTCTTCCGTATCAAAAACGGTCGGATGCCCTGCCAAAACCGTCCTCTCCTCATGTAATATGAGCGCCGCGTCACCCCGCCACGTCGCCTCCACCTCACCCCTCTCTACCTGCACCTGGCCCACGTCACCTGCCATCGTGTCCCGCCAAGTCATCACCCCACCGTACTGCCACGTCACCCTGCTGACGTCAGCATACTGACGTCACATCCGTACCAGAGGACCCCACTGCTGATGTCATCCTCCGTACAGCTGACGTCAGCAGCCAAAAAAAACGGAAAAACGCGCAAGCGCGAAAGTCAAGCTTCAGAGCTCCGGAATGAAAAATAGAGGCAGTTTTCGATCGCGCATCGCTACGGGAAATGAGCCATATTGGAGAATATTTAGGGAATATTTTGATTCCTCGGCCCTTTTTGCACCGAAAAGGACCGAAAAAACCCGATTTTGCAAGTTTGAACGCATCAAAAGACAGAGAGAGACGAGGATCAGAGGTTAAAAAGTATCAAAGCGGATATGAGGATAAAAAGCATGTCAAAGAGTATCAGTGTTGCGGCGAAGTGTATCAGAGGAGATTTTCTCAGGGCTCGAGGCAAATCCAGCATTAAAAGGAAGGCCCTGAAAGTCAAGAAGCAGTTGAGGATGCATTGAAAGCTCACCAGCACAAATGACTGCACATTAAACTCACAGGAGATCAGTGGACCAGAACTCAATGCACAGTTATGATAGAACCACTGCACCAAGCCACAGAGGACATCACATTAACTCAATTTTGATCCAGCTGCCACCGGCGCAGCCCAAAAAAGACTTGATTACATTTAATTCCAGCATAAGTTAGGTTTAGAAAGCTTTTTCCTGCAGACATGTTTAGGTCGGTTGTAATAAATGACTTTAGATATTTTGCTTATATATACCACCCTGAAAAATGGAGTAGGGGTTGGTTGATTGTTTGATCTTTGTTGGTTCGATATTTTTCTTGAGCAGAGACTCACACTGTAAATGTGATACTTTCTATAATCAAAGACTGCTGAAAGTATGGATTCTGAATCTGTCTGCTGTGTCTTACTGGTCGAGGAGTGACTATGGAATTCCTGTGCTTCGACATGGTTCAATAAGTGTTTCTTTAACTCTGTTTAGTTTTTATGTTTAGGTTATCATCAATCCACCATCTAAATTGCAGAAAAGAAGAATAGTTTATGATTTGCTTGGCTGCACCCTAGGCTCAATTTCTGCAATTTCTTCATGTTTTCATCAGGAATATTTATGAACATGCATACTTAAATGATCTTATTTACGCTATTTCTTTCACATATGAATGTCAGTTTAGGAATTCTTAACTACTCCTAGATAACCATTCATTCACTTCTCCTCCCTGTCAGTTGGTGAAAGATTCTTGATTGCCATTCATCACTGATTATCATTCCATTTTTTCAGCAAACCGGTAATTGTCTCATGTGTAGCTATCCTGCTCCATAATCCTCTTGTGACCAAGAAAACGCAACAGTAGGCTTCAATCCATGACTCCATGCCCAATGGTTTGAAACTTATCATAATTTCCCTTGCCTCTCTGCTTGGAATTATCTGCCTCACATTCATCTTCCATCCAAACAAAAAATCAAAACCCCTGAAACCAATAGCTAGCCTAAAATCATCCCTAACAAAGCTAAATCATTAAGAGAGAGCCCTCTCTGATTGCCGGTGGGCTAGAACCTGCAATCCAAAGATTGGTTTGTGGTTACCTCGACCGTATCCCTTCAGGAGCTTAGGGACAACCTAAGTGATAACAACCTCTACGACATCAGAAACACAGTTCCTGAGGTCACCAAGGAACCGCTCCAAGAAGCCATGTCGGAGTAGCAAACTATGTTGGGGGCCCTAAGGGTGCAGCTGCAGGAAATACAAGTGCGCCCCCACAGGAAGGATCCATAGCCACCTACGGTGTAGCAGGCTCATCAATAGCGGAGCAGTTTCTACGTGCAAAGATGGCCAACAACATAATGCTACTAGAAGGGGCACTAATACTAGAGAATGAGATCGACAAAGCTGCAGTTGGAAGGATCAAGGGACTTGGCCTTAAATTGCCTGCTCTTCTGTGAGACATAATGTACCAACTACAGGATGGCATTACAGTAGAGCTCTGCGCCCAGGAGGGCAACGCGATTTAGGTGATGAGTGAGCAAAAGATCAACATCAAACAGCTCAACCTGTAGCATGACGAACTAGTGTCATAAAACCAGTAGATAGTGCAGACAGTTGATGAAGCATGCTCATGAGTCCCAGAGTTGTCTATTGCTGCAGATCTACCAATAGAAATTTGGACCAATGTCTGATAAGTGGAGTCTGAAACATGCCAGAGGAAACAATGTGTGTGCAACTGGAGCTGAATATCCAGATTTTTGAGCTACGGCTGAATGCGTAGCCATCCGCTCCTCCAGAAGTTAGAGAGTAGTGCATTAGCACTATTCAAACAAGATTTGAAGAAATTGGACGGGCAGTACAGGACTGTACCAGTATGTTGGACCAAGCCTTTGGATGCCTCATATCCTTGCAGGAGGACTTCAACATACAGTGCCTGGAAACGGCTCATAAAGATGCAGCAAGCAAGTGCACTAAAAGAGCAGGTGGATGCTGCAAGACAGAAAGAGGCACTTCTCAAAGCGTGCGTACAGTGATGGGTTGATGAGGCCTTCACCATTACAATAGATATCAAGGCAAATCTCGCATAGATGTAGGGGCTCTATGCACTAAGGCAGGGATTTGATCCTCACAAAGAAGCATCGGAAGAGCACATGTAGCAGGTCCAACAAGCCACAGAACAATGTGCCACAGACCTCTAAGCAATACGGGACCAGTTGGTGGGACTCCGCGCGAAGATTGTCGCACCAATAGAGTGACTCAGGATGAGTCACAATGATTTTATTGGGGGCTTGTTGGGCATGGAATCCCCCCACAACATGTTTTGGGGCTCAAAGCCTAAGTTTTGGTCAAATATATTGTAAGACTCCATGAATTACGGGTGTGGAGCGCGAAGTATAGGTTGATTCATAAGGTTGTCTACCCTAAGTATTGTAAAGTAATGTCATGTCATGTCAGTCTACCCATGGTCTATGCACAATGGGATTGTATAAGTAGAGTGACGCTCTAAGTTTTAAAGAGAGCAAAGAAGCTGAGTAGTAAAGATATAGAGTAAGAGTCTAAGTGTATTGGGTCATAGTAGTAGGAAGAGGCTCTGCAGCTGAGTGCGTAGAGGCCTAGTAGAGTCCGTAGCTGAGTGTGTGGACCCTTACAGCTGAGTCCATAGGGCAGGGTCAAGTCTATAATCTTGAATGAAGAATAATAAAGAGAAGTTTATTCCAATTTCTATGCGTCTTCTTGTGTATTTCCTTCTTTATAATTATACTATTTTGTTTATCACACGCACTTATATGATTGCTAAAATACTATTAATTATGACTAACCTTACCTAGATAAGTTAAGTAATTGGGTAATAACAGGTTAAGTAGCAAGGAACTTGGGTATAATACGGATTGCACTCTGGTTAGGGCTCCGTGAAGGCAACATCGCAGGTTGCGAGGGACTAATAGGTGTGCATAGCGACGTGCATGCAGGGTCAAACCACGGACTGCCAGAAGCTCATCAGACATCCCCAGGGTGCGAAAACCTGGTTCTAGCACCCTCCCATACTTCTTCGGGTGAGACCTCAGTCTGCGCTCCATGGACTATTGCTGAAAGGGCTAGTAGTACCGAGATTTGCTTGGCTAAATTACCTCCAAACTTGGGTCAAGCCCATACAAGCCAATAGTGACAACCATTGAAGTAAAAGAATTTGAGGTAGCAACAAAGTATAGACAGATCTTAGGAAGTCTTAACTACCTGACTACTACTAGACTAGGAATTTAATTTTTTATTGGAATCCTCTTTGGGTTTATGAAAAAGCCTTGTGAGGGTCATTAGTTTGCTACAAAAAGAGTTGTAAAGTACTTGAAGGGAACTCAAGACTTTGGACTCAAGTGTGTACAAGTGGGTGATTTGAGCTTGATTGGATACTCTTGTTTAGAATTTGATAGAGATAAAGAACTTGAAGTATCTACTTCAGGTTATGTTATGAGTCTTGGATTAGGAGCTATCTCCTCGAGGCCACATAAACAATAAATTCTAGCAGATTCCAAAACTGAGGTAGAATATGTGGCAACAGCTGAAGCAAACAAGGAAGTTGTGTGGCTCAGGAAAATTGTGGAATTTTTGTAGGAGAAACTAATACATTCAACTTCTCTTTTGATTGAAAACAATTCTACAATAAAGTTAGCGAAGAACCCAAATTTCCATGATCAAACAAAGCACATCAAGACAAAATACCATCTGATTCAGCATCATGTTGAGGCTAAAACAATCCACCTATGAAATTATTCCACAATTGAGTAGATTGTAGACATCTTCACCAAAGCGCTTAGAAGGTAAAAGTTTGAAAGATTCAGAAAGATACTTAGACACAATAACGTCTCTTCAGATAAGCATAGAATGTTGAAACCTATTCTTCAGGATTAGGAAAAGTTATGTAAATAGAAAAAAATAAAGGAAGTTAGAAGATGAAGAGACATTTGGAGATGAAACCTAATAATCTCCCTCTCCTTGTATATATTCATATTATCTCTTAATGAAAAATAAAATTTGATTCAGATTTACAAACTTGGCTTGACATGAAAGACACTTAGAATAATCATATTAGGTAAACGAGAGTAGTAAGCATATGATGGAATGACAACAAGCACAATACTTAGACATTTGTTTTCCTTTCTATGGCATGTGAAGCATCGAGGGGCCCATACAAGATAATTGAACAAGTCTAGTCTAAAGACAAGGGTAATGTGTAGCACATGGGATGAACATATCAGGGTAGCATGCAAGAATGTAGAGAGGAACCCATTAGAATGAGTTGAATTAGCTAGAGTGGACATGGCGATATAGCGCATGAGTTAGGTGAGTGCAAAGGAGAACAAATAACTATTGAGACGGGTTGGGCCAAACTATCATCTAGAAAAGTATGTAATACATAACATTGACCCATTCAAAATGGAAGGTTGCAACATTCTTCGATTTGGAATGATTTCTTGTAAATGCGATAAGAGAGTTGGCTAAGGAAACAAGCATTTGAACAAGTACCATTTGGATTATAAGTGCTAATGTGATATGAAGAGTTGGAGGGGAAATTCATAAATTTATGGGTTTGGATAGTGTGCGATCACCCAATTTCTAACATGATTGGGTGGGTCATTGCACAAGTCATGACACAATTTTCTTATATGACAAAGTGTAGGCAGATAAGTTATTATTAGTCAGAGGCAAATATAAGCATGTAAACAAATAAATACAGATTTTATAGTTGACTAAAGATTTTATATTCATTAATTATTCTCTCATATACATGCACCGAGATACGACTATTCTCAATTTTTTAGTGTTTAGCAAGTAACCATAAGATCTACAAATAAATACACAATTTTATACTTGAATAAATATTTTCTATTCATTAATTATTCTCTCATATACATGCATCGAGATACAACTATTCTCATTTTTTCTCGAAAAAATCTCAATTTTTGAGTGTTTAACCAGTAACCATAAGATATAAAAATAATTTCAAATTCAAAGAGAAATGTTTTCGGATCCTCTAATCTTAGACCATGAAATTTTGGAAGAAAAGATGGAGGGATGTTCTTCATGTGAACATTAACATCAATATCTTGAATGGGAAATCCAAGAGGATCTTCCTCATTGTTATCTTATCCATTCTTTTCTTATATACTCTTTTCCATTTTCTTCTTCTACCTGCAAAAGTGAATGGTGATGTGGCTCTTACTACACCATGTGATCAAATGGGGGGTGGGTTGGTGTTGGATATTTTTTTGTTTTTATGATTGAATGAAAATATTATTGCAATGCACTTTTCTATTTTTGAAATGAAATATGCGTAATGCAATTATTTTTTTGCTTTTGCAGAAAGGCAAAATAAATGAATCAACTAGGGAAGAAAACAATGCATACTTTGACACCTCCTCGGAAACGATGCCAAAAAATGATGAGCCTCGGTATTGTAGCAAGAATGATGCAACTCCCAAGACTACCAACTTTAATTATCAACTTGGGGTTCAGACCAACTTAAGAGGTATAGACACTATATGTGCAACATACAATGTGTCCTTCCTTTCCTGTCATGATTTAATGGGGTGCATGTACTAAAATCAAACCCTAAACTAATCATAGAAAATGAACTGAAATAAAAACCCTAACCTGTTGCAAGAAATAAAGTACAAGGAAAGGAACATATTCTAATTGCATAAATATCATGAACTAAATGTAAAGTAAACCTAACTTAACCCTATTTATCACATGTTATGATTTAAACTAACTGAGCATGGAATTTGATCTAGAGAGTGCTAACTGTTGTGCACATGAATAAATATAAAATATTTTTTTTCTTTTTATCTTTTTGCTTGAAAAATGTAAATTCTAATCTTTGTTGGTTCTTTGGCAAGGAAGAAAAGTGTGGAGGAAAAGGAGTACAATGGTTTAAATGGCTTGGAGGGAAAGTAGGGGCCTAATTCCGGCTTCTAGTGATGATTTTTCTCAATTAGGGCTCAAAATAGGCCACTATAAGTTTTCCAATAGGATGTCTACAAGAAGTACTAGTTCCTACGGGATCTCTACAAGATCCATTATTTTATTACAAAAAGAAAGCTGAAAGCTTAGAAAGTCATCTAGAAGGTTGAATGGAGCTTGGGAAAGGTGGGGTGGTGGAAACTACCTAGAACTCAAGCAAGGGCTTCAAGATGGGTATATTTGCTCAATGGAAATGGCAATTTTTGCTTATAAAACAAGAATTTTGATTGAGACTTTAGTGGATTTTGGCGACATGGGTGGATGAGGTGAATGAAGTGAGGTCTCCTTGCAAGAAAAAAAATTATTTTTTACATCTATCCATGAATTTATATATACATGGGAAATATTTATTAAATAACAGAAAATTACTAGTCTAAAAATCAGAAATTGGAGAACTAGTGAGCTAGTAAATCTATCAAATGTCTAACCTAATCAAGTGAAAATGCAATGGGGTAAATTTTGTTACTAAATATAATTTTTTTGTGATCTAATTCAAGTGGAACCAATGTGATTGAAGCTCATTATAATGCTCTAAAAAATAGCATCAATGTACTATTCTTTGCTAAAAAGGAGTTCCATAAATCTATATTTGGGAAGAAGAAGACTAATCCAAGTAGCTCAATCATTAATATGACCTTCAAAATATTTTCCAAGGATGAAACTATGCTTGTGATCTTGCAAAAGAAATTACTTCCACCATTTAACCCAATCCTACAACAAGAAATCATTAATACTAAATGCAGAAAATAGAAAGAAACAAAAATAAGAGATGCATGTGAATAAGAAGTGAAAAGAAGGAAAGAAAATGATGCAAAAGGGCTTATAGGCTACTGGGATGGCCAAGCCCAAAGAAAATCAGATACCCATGGAGGAGAACAATATTTAGAAGCTAAACATGGCTCCAATCTTCATTATTTTCATCAATACAATTACATCCCTGCAAGAAAAACAATGTAAACTTTGAAATGGGAACTGATACTGTTACCCATTTTGTAGAGATAGTAAAAAAGTGACCTGATTTTGAAAAGGGGTGATGCAGAACACACATGTTTTTTTTAGAGCATAGTTTTTAGCAATTTAATTTTTTTTATGTACATTGTGTTTTAGAATGGTAGTGATTTTCATGTTGTTTTAAAAAAGTGGTTATTCTGCATCAGAACCTTTTTTTAAAAGACCTATTTTTTGACT
>APFE031675822.1:32296-50301 GCA_000404065.3 Pinus taeda | reverse complement strand
TTTCATTATTTCTTTAAATTTAATATTTTTCGGGGTCATGATAAAATATTTTACGCCATTATTTCGAAATGTTGAAATTTTGCTTCTGAAAAAAAAAAATTAAATAAATAAAATAAAATAAAAAACGTTCTCCTAGAATTAACACTTTTCGTTTTGAGGGTGTTTTTTGGATAATTTTTGCGCAGAAAATTGGCTTTCACTGCTATTTTTAAAACATGTTGAAAATTTACCCAAGAAAAAAAGGTGTTCTTCCAGCATCAACACTTTTCGTTTTTAGCACTATTTTTGATGTTTTTTCGGGGTTTTTTGGCCAGGGTTCCCGTTTTGAGTTTATAGTTCCCGTTTCAAAGTTTACATTGTTGAAAATACAATGGAGCTACAAAAATACGAGTTCTCTCCACAAGAAGACTAATAAAAATCTATGCTTGGAGGAAAATTTTACTTGGTAGTTATACAAAATGATTAGGAATCATTCCCCATGAAAGGAAGAAGCTTTCCCCGCCAAAATCTCTTCATTAGTGGATATGGTTTCCAATACTAGGAATGTGTATTAAATGGTAGGCAACACATTCCTAGATATTCTCAATCATTGGAGTTCCATAATTTTTGCCATAATTCCATAATATCTTGTTGATTTATTATTTAATATTGATCCTCTTGTAGTAGGGATCAAGTCCCTAAATTATTCCGTCCTCCAAATCTTCATAATCTGCCCAATATTCTCATAATATTCCACAAAAATAAATAATATTAGGCACAAATATGCAATTATTCATAAACCTTCATAATGAATATATTAAAATTAAAAATACATTATCTAATGCAAACAGAGAGGCTTAAGGTCCTAAATGATGGCCATAGGCCTTAATTTATGTTTAATTTAGAGTAATTTATGTCTAATTTAGAGGCTCATCAATGTTTTTACATGTTTAGGCATACGTGATGTGAGCGATTTCTATGTAATACTTCTAGGTCCATCACATATTGTTTGAATCACCTATTTTATTTTCTTTATAAAAAGTATGATTATAAATTTAATAATATATTAAAGAAAATCATAACCACTTTATCAAATATATTTATCATTGTTATATATATCATATAATTGATTTTTTATAGGTTAAGTTTATGTCTTGTTTGGATGGTGATTTTTGTAATGTCCCTTTCCAAGAAGATAAATTTTTCACTTCCATTTGGATAGAAAGAAACATTTAAAAAATGAAAAAATAAAAAAGTGAAATGAATAATTAATTTAAAAACAAACAAGATAAAGAGAAAACCCATAATTTTTTATGACCCATGGCAATTTGGTACGCATGGTATTTGGAGGTGGAAAATTATAAAATTGTGGATGGGAGTTCATCTGGTACATGAACCATTGTTGATTGATATTTCGTTAATACTTCTAGGAACCCTTGTGGCTTAAGGTGAGAGGGAAAAATCATAATTGTATTGCCTAGCTTTAGTGTTGAAATGCACACCCTAGTTGGTGCTGCTTGGCTTTGGTCTTCAAAAGCACAATCTATCCAAATATTCTGTCACATGTTGTTAGTTGTGCTATAGTGGACCAAAAAAAATAGTGTAGGTTTGCTTTATTTTTTTAAAACAAATTTGCTTTATGGTATATATTTATATGATAGTGAGTCGAAGTAGAAAACACTTAAAGAGTCTATGTTTTCCACCTTTTCTCGTTTGTTATTAATAGAATTCAACTAACTAATATTTATTAATTTGACATCGATTAAATTATTATTTTTAATGCAAAAATGGATTTTGACTCTTAAATACCCCTCTAGCAATTAGATTTTCAATGTTCACATCTATTTTCTGTAATTCCATCAGTCCAAAATAATTCATGCCAAAACTTAGGGCAAAAATGCTTGTTTCCCTTCCCATTATTTTGAGTGGCCTTAAAAATACTAGCTTATAGCATGTTTAAACTTTGAAATTTAAATTATATATAGAAAAATATATAATATAAAATGCCATTGGTAGCAAAATGAAAGATGACATGACTAATGTATCATCAATTGAGATGGTTTGTATTTTTTGCATAGTTAATGACTAAATTTGTCTTGCTAGTTTGTAGTCACAAACACCAATAACCTCCACATGAACATATACCAACTTTGAATTGGTGAAAGTATTTATTAGCTCTCATGATGATAACTCGTACAACTATCTTAGAGATGAACTTGGTGGTAGTATGACAATCACTACACACACGAAGATTTTTAATCATTCTGAGAGGAGTCCCAATAGGTGTGTTGATCAGCCCAAAACCCAAGGCAATCTTCTCACTATGGCAGCGAAGTGATTCTTCATTACACTCATATTTATCATGAAAAACAAAGTTTGTATTAGGTACATACCCAACTGCCTTATTTTTTCCATTTAATTTCACCATATTTTCATATATATCTTTTGTTTGTGGATGTGATTCATCTATTGCAGCCAAAGAATGCAACTAATTTTTCACCTCAATCTAGCTTTGTCCTACTTTTGTTTTCAATTGTGTAGATTCCATCATGTTACTCAACTTTTCTACGCATTACTATTGATTAAGTTATGCATATATATTGGAAATCAATACACTTTTTGCATCATCTTTAGGTTCCAACCTAAGAATACACTTTCTTGTATACTTTCCTAGTACCAAGTTCCTGAAGACTCTAGAGGCACCAATCAATGTTCATCGTATGAAAACATTGTTTTCAAATGACATGAATTTAATAGACTTCATTGCCTCATCAAAGTGCCTTGCATGAACAAGAAGGTTAACAGGCATAATGTTCAGTGCTTTGGAAGACAACATAGTCTTGAATCATTGAACCAAAGTGATGGTCTTCCTAAAGTATAAATATAACTTTAGTATCTAATAATATAGTTTTTAGTTTTCATACTAGATATCAATATTGTTAGTCATAAAAAAAATAATAAATGATTCAATAAAACCATCTTATTAGACCTTATTAGTGCCACCACCAAATCTAACCTACACAAAATCCCCACAAGCTCACACAAAGACAACATTCATATTTATAAAATTGAGCTTTGAAGCTAAATTATATGTATAGCTAGCGTAAAAGTTTGAAGGCATGATGTTAATTTAATTACTTTATTGCAAGAAACAAACACTTTGTATTCAATATTCCAAGGGGAAATCTAAATAAGCCTATAATTATGTGTTACTGTTGTGAAGGATCAAATCACCTTGCCTCTTTACCAACCAAAATATGAACCCATCCACTTATGGAAAAGGTGTTGCAACCAAAATGCTACCTCTATATATTGGAAACATATGGAATTCATAAACATAAAAAATGATTAAAACCACCAAATTTTTTTATTTTCCTTGGAGTGTTTCTCAAATATCTTAGCTTAATAGCCAAATTAAAAATATGATGACATAAAAATGCAGAGAATCTTTTCTACCTGTTTTCACTAGGGAGGCGACCATTAAATATACAATACTAGAAATTAATTCTCTGAAAATTTAAGAAAAATAAGAATAATATTATAATGCAAAGAGGATCAATCATGGTCCATAATACATTAACTTATATGGCGAGAAAATATTTCTCAAAAAACTATGGGAGAGAGCACATTCCTCCCAACCAATGAGTTGCACAGTAGCAACTCCCCCCAAGCTCAAACTTATTGCCTCCTCTATTTAATGATTAAGCTCTTGTACCAAAGGAAGATAACATCTGAAAGGTGCCAATAGATTTTTCCCAGGAGTGACCTGCTTTGAAGGTCTACCAGGTTTTTTGACTTTACCTACGCTTTTTATTTTCATTAGGAAAAGGTATTTCCTTTTTCCTCTTAAGAACACTTTTATTTCCCATTTTTCTTTTCTTAACATTTTACTTATTGTAGAATTTATTTCCATCTGAGTTCAACTTTCAACCCAACGCAATGTTTCTCTCCAATTATGTTGTCTCCACCATGGTAATATTTCTTCTAGGAATTTTGGAAGAATTTAGGAAGGTCCACCATGTGGACTTAACAATTTATTAATTCCTATGATAATGAGAATTCTATATTACTCAAGAGATCTTTTCCACAACATTTCCAAAAACAAAATAATTTGTTTATCATAAAATTTATTTAAATAAACTTTTCAACTTAATCCATGTGAGAAATCAACCTCTAACTCAACACCCATAAAGTAGGAAAAGATAAAAGTAGTTTGATTTGTTCTAGAGGAATCTCTAAAATAAAAAATGACTTTTTTGGTTGGTTAGTTATGTACGTGCAAATTTTAGAACAACATTCCCAAACTCAAGGAATGGGGATTTTTTCATAGAGCTTGGAATATTGCTTAGGAGATGCATTTTGGACTGATCCTTCGCATTTTCTTAGGGATGATGTGATACCAGTCCCTCAATTTCTTTTACAAACATGATTATTTTATATTTATTTGTAAATATTGTTTGATTGATTGGCCAATGGCTTAAGTTGACTAATTTATTTAAGTAAACTTTATTATAAACAAATAATTTTATTTTTGGAAATGTTGTGGGAAAAGGTTGAGTAATATGGAATTCTTGTTACCATAGGAATTAATAAGTGGTTAAGTCCACATAATGGACCTTCCCAAATTCTTCCAAAATTCATAAAAAAAATCTTACCATTGGGGGGACAACATAATTGGAGAGAAATACTATATTAGGTTGAAAGGTAAGTTTAGATGGAAATAAATGCTAAGTTAGATAAAATTTTAAGAAAAGAGCAATGGGAGAGAAACATGTGCTTAAAAGGAAAAAGGAAAGTGTTTTTCTTAATGAAAAGAAAAATACTAGCAAAGTAAAAAAACCTAGTAGACCATAAAAGCAAGTCATTGCAAGGAAAAATCTAGTGGGAGGAGAAGAATAAAAACTATTAAGTGGGAAGAAATTGGATCTTATCTTCATTTGGGACAAGAGGTTAATCATTAAATATAGGAGGAAATAAGTTTGAGCTTGGGTGGATGTGATATTGTGAAACTCGTTGGCTGGGAGGAATGTTCCCATAATTTTTCTAGAAACCTTTTCCCACCATATAAGTTATTGTAATATGGAGCAAGATTGATCCTATTTGGATTATAATATTGTTCTTATTGTTCTTAATATCAAGAGAATTAATTGGTAGTATTGTATATTTAATGGTTCCCTCCATGGTGAAAATAAGTAGAAAAGATTCTCTATGTTTTTGTGTCATCATATTTTTAATTTGGCTATTCAACCAAGAGATTTGAGAAATACTGCAAGGAAAATTGACTATTTTGGTGGTTTTAATCATTTGTGTGTGTGTGTGTGTGTTATTTTTTTTTCTTTTTTCTTTTTTTATGAATACCATATGTTTTCAATATATAAAGGTAGAATTGTGGTAGCGACACCTTTTTCATAAGTGGATAGGCTCATATTTTGGTTAGCAAAGGGGAAAGCTAATCAAATCCTTCACAATGATAACACATAATTATAAGGTTTATTTAGATTTCCCCTTGGAATATTGAATATGAAGTATTTGTTTCTTGGAATAAGGGAAATAAATTAAAATATTTCCATCAACCATGTGTGCTAGTTATACATATAATTTAGTTTGAAAGCTCAAATATATAAATATGTATGTTGCATTTAGGTGGGCTTGTGGGGATTTTGTGTAGGCCAGTTCTCGTTGTGGCACTAACAAAGTCTAGGGTTTGGTGTATGTGGTCTTACTAGGATTTGAGACTCCTCTATTTTGGTTAAATGTTAGGGTTTTTTAGGATATATGCATCCTCCAAGATCCCAATGTCCTCTCGTTCTTTCCTGCTTTTCGTTTTCCTTCTTACTCCAAAAACCAAGTATGCCAGACCCTCCAAGAGTGCTCCAAGAGTATGGGAGAGAGAGAAAGAATAATAAGAGAGATCCAAAATTAAATTGACAAAAGGTTATGAAATGATCCTCCCAAGCCTTTTTATGAATGAGGCCTCTATTTTAATCATTTTCCATTATTTTCCCTCAATTTCCTCCTCACATGAAACCATTGACCTTTCACCCTACTTTTCTCCTAATTTCCATTATTTTCATAAATAAACATGCCAAAAATGCCTTTTTTCCTTTCCAAAGCCTTAGCCATTGCCTTTGTCAATTTCCTTAGTCATAAACAATCAAATGAACACCCACACTAGGATGTCTTGGCCCACATTAAGCTTGGAATATGTGTCCCATCAACTGTGATTATTATTTTGCCTTTATTTACTTTTATTACATGGAATTTTCACCAGGGCTATTACAAACTGAAGACTTGTTTAATGCTTCACTTGCTTCTTAGAAAAATGATTGGTTGCTTAATTCAGGAGCAACTTGACACATGGCCTTTAGAAGAGATTTTTTCGAAGAATTTACTAACAGTGTTGATGGAGAAATATGGTTTGCACACAAGTCAAAACTGAAGCCATCAAGGCTTGGCACCATAAATCTCAAATTGCCTGGTCTTTTAGACTTTCTTCTACATGATGTTCTATATCTCCAAGTGTTTAGGAGAAGCTTAATGTCCTTGTTGCATGTCTGCTATCAAGGACACCCCATCCATATGTTTGATGGCAAGGTTAAGGTCAGAAAAGTATCAAATCACTCAATTTTCATGACAGGGATTGAAGAAGAAAGAATTCTGAAGATGAAAAGTACCTCTACTTATGGACAAAACTTCTCATACAGTTCTCATGATGACGAAGGTACATTTGCATCAAGTATTTAATGCCATGCTATATTTGGACACTTGAATTATGACAACCTTAATATGTTGAAGAAAAGTGGTGTTACCGGTTTTGCTACAATTCCTGGGAAACTTAAGCAATGTGATGATTGTACTTTAAGAGAGCACAACAAACAATTTTTTCATGATTCTCTTTCCAGAGCACATAAAACAATTTAACTCACTAGTTCATATTTATGTGGCCCAATTCCTATTCCTTATCCAAATAATAATAAAGATATGATGACATTTATTCATGACTATACCAAACTGTGTTGGGTTTATTTATTGAAGAACAAATATGATGCCTTTCAAACATTCAAGAAATTTCATGCATGCATTAAAAATGATGAACAATCTCATATTGGGTCGATTTTCACTGATAATGGAAAATAATACACTTCAAATGAATTTGAAAACTATATTCATGAGTAGAGGATCAAACTTCAAACAACTGTGCCTTATAATCCCCTACAAAATGGAGTATATGAGAGAATGAATAGGAAAAACTTAAATATGGTACTTCCATGATGTTTCTCAAGTATGTAAAATTGATTTTTTGGGCTGATGCAGTTCTATGTTCTCTATATGTAAAGAATAGGTGTCCATCTTAAGATATTACAAACAAGACTCCTTATGAAATGTGGTATGGCCACATTCATTTGGTAAAGCATCTTAGGGTCTTTGGTTCCACCTGTTATGCCTTGATACTAAACGAGCAAAGAAACAAACTTGGTGTAAGGAGTCGTAAGTGTATTTTCTTGGGGTATTCAATTACCTCCAAACAATATCATCTCTATGATGAAGTTAATAAGAAGTTTGTTGTATCTAGAGGTGTGATCTTTCTTCAATCATTCAAGGCTAACAATGTTGTTGAGTGACAACTTAATCGCTTGGATAGGTTCAGGCATGCAAAGTCATTTCAAGAATTTGATAATCAAATTCTACATCTCGAAGGGGGGATTCCTATACTGGATAAATTTGTGGAGTCCTCTTTTGAATAATTCTCTCCCCCACATGAATCTCCAGCCACTGATGACAATTTGAGTGATGTGATTGACATAAAGACTCAATCTTGATTCAGCCCCAACTCAGACAACTGAGCAACCTGGTTCATCTCAGAAAGTTCCTCCAAAATGGATGACAAAGATAGTTGAAAGTGTTCATCGTGATGAGGTTGGAAAGATAAGAAAAAAAAATTGAACCAGGAAAAATGGAGATGATGTAGACAATTCTGATTCACTAGTTGATATTGATGTTTCTTATGATTATGGACTCAATTTGTCTATAGATTTTGAACAAACTTCCTTCAAAGAAGCCTCTTCTCATGATGAATGGGAAGAAGCGATGTAGAAATAGTATGATGCCTTGATAAAGAACGGTACTTGGAAGTTGGTTGATCCTCTATTGGGAACCAAAACAATTGACTAAAAGTGAGTCTACAAGAACAAGTATAAATTTTATGGCTCACTTGAAAAACTCAAAGCCAGGCTTGTGGAAAAGGGTTTTGCAAAGAAGGAAGGGGTCGACTATGAGGATAATTTTGCCCCCATAGCAAAACGGGCTACCATCCTAACACTATTTTCCTTGGTAGCTCATAATGGTTGGAAATTACATCAAATGGTTGTAAAAACCGCTTTCTTGAATGGAGATCTAAAACAGAATGTTTTTATGTCCCTGCCAAAAGGATGTGTTGTGAAGGGCCAAGAACACAAGGTATGAAAGCTTGTGAAATAATTGTATGGCCTATAGCAAGCCCTGTGAGCCTAGTGTTATCGGGAAATCTAGTGTCCACTCGGAGCTGCTAGTCCCACTAATATTGGTAGCTATCTTAGAAACAAACAAACTAAAACTACTTTTGCTTTCCTTTATGAGAAGTAGATAAGAGGGGAACAAAGGACACCAACCTTAGTCTTGCGTTTGGTTCCTTACTTGGTTCCTCTCTCTTCTGATAGATCCTTGCCGCTTCTCCTTTGTCTACCCAGCTTCAAAGAGCACCCGTGGAATCAAAGCAGCATAACACTATCCAAGAACAAAGATCTACAATCATAAACAATATAGGACCAGATATATATTGACCACACAAATGCATATATCATCAAACATACAAGAACGTGGAGGAAAACTTGAATAGCTTTATTAATATCAAGAATAGAAAAGAGGATTACAACCAATTGTTCTGACCCAGCATCATCCTCCCAGCATGAGAGCCCTTCTTCACCTCATGAAAAGCTTAGATCACCCAACACTATGATTTTCACCAAGAAACCAACAACACTTCCTTACGAAATACAAGATTCCAGCGTCTGGATCTCTGTGATGAGGAATCCATATATAGATGTTTGCAAGGGGGTGAGTCAACTGCTGGGTTTTTGATTAGTGTCCTCTCTCTCATAGTTCTTGGTTCCACTTGGAGATTAATGATCTCTTACTCATCCCTGGGCGAATTCAGAGAGGCAAGTGTCATTGGAGAAGTTGAGGAATATTCCCTGAGTATCCACCTTGCAAACTGTCTCTGCCATTTGTCCACTCTCACTCATGACACCCTATAGAAGGGCTTTCTAGTATGCATCGCACCTTTTACACTAAGCAGGTGGGATGCATCGTGCCCTTAGCACTGAGCAACCTGTATGGTCCAGTTTTGACTAGTTTTAAGCAGTTTTCCATGGAGAACTTTTGGGAGAAGATGTAATCAGCTCACCTTGTTCTTTTATGGTGTGAATTAACAATTTAGGGAATTAGAAGCCCTTGGTTTATGGACATGTACGATTGGGGTTGCAGTGCCCAAAAATTTCTATAACAGTTGCCCCCTAAAGCATGAGGTCGTTAATCTTTTGATGTCAGGTGAAATTCTTTATCATGAGGATCTGAAGTTTTTTTGAGCTGGAAGGCTACATGTAATAAGATAAAATACAACACATTATCTTCATAATATTTCCATGATCTGGATGAGGCGGGCATTCCCATGCTCAGCTTTATAAATTCATTTTCATGTACATAGGACAGACAACCGTCTGTGTAGCAGACTGATGATTTTGATGGAGCCATCATCCTTTGAGTCGGATGATCATCTGTTTGGCAATGATGTACATTTGATGTATTTATATTCCTAAATATATCATAGCATGGATGGATGAAACTAGATCCGGGGTCTTCAAACTTGTTCAATCTTCACTCAAAGTACAAGTTCATTCATGCGAAAGATGTTCTGGAGTCGAACATGGAAAGACATCACCTGATTACCAGCCAATGATGTAAGTTGTTAACAGGTGCGATAGGAATCACCGATAATGATGATGACCCTCAAGGTACGGTAGTACAATTCACGTGGTGTGAAAAAGGACTTGGCGTCGAACACCACGTAAAATCTTTCGGTCGAAGGCCATTGATGTAAACCTGTCGCTGGAAATGAGAAACTTGCCATTGAGGCATGCAAGCTTGAAAGTACTGAAAGGGTTGTTCCTAGGTTTACTTCTTCAATAATGAGCTGATGTCAACAAGAAGCGACCCATCGTAGGAAGGCCTTAATGAATCCCACATCTACGACATGGAATGGAGCAAATGACTTTGGAGGTGAAAATGATCTGATGATACAAGGCTCAGGGTGGCAGTCATGAAAGAATGGAGCGTGAATGTATTGCAGCGGATGAGACACAGGTGAATTCTCTGAGTGACTTCTCTTTGACATACTGGTGACACTGACATGGATTGGTAGCATTAACCCCAAATATGGATGGTGTGATGGACCAATGGTGATATGACCAGTGAACGGAATAACCCAACCTGACTCGGACGTGGAGTGAAAATGTCATGTTCAAGAGCGACTTGCTACCAATAAAGTTTCTTCAAGTTTTCTTCCCAATTTTCCCCAGTCATTTCTGACTAGTACCTCTTTATTTTTATCAAGCTTGAGGAGGATAACATATTCTTGTTCTATAATTCACCCTTCGGGCGAACTCGTCGCTATGTTTTAATGAGCCTAGCGACAATGAAACTTGTTCTTGTCTATATGGACAAGTTTGTCACTATTGATTTTAACGAGTTTAACGACAGTGATAACTCAGTCCTTTTTCAATTTTAGAGAGTCTAAAAAGGGATTGAAAGGAAACTCCAATACTAATTTTTCGTTATATAATCCCTTATGTCCGAAAAAGTATAAAACGATACGAAAGGGATGAATTTTCAATAGTTTTAATGAGCCGAACAAGACAAGCGCTCAATCTTTTTGTCTAATAATCCCTTAGGTCCAAAAAGATTAAAATCTAGAGGAGGGATAGCACTTCCGATGACTTTAACAAGCCAGTGAGGCCAATCACTCGACAATCTTTTCATTTTTTACGAGTCAGGTGAAAAGAGCTTAAAGGAGACTCGTTTTTTGAGGAACGAGTGATAATCTTGGGTAGTAGCTAATTCCAGGTAAGGTTTGGAATTTTTGAATCACGATAGTGTCACAAGGATGGCTAACAGAATCACTAATCGCAGTTGTTCCTCAAAAGGGTAAACAATCAAATGGAGGTGTATGATCGGCCAAAAATAGAGTGGAGGTGATGGTGAGAACATGACCAAGGCTCAAAAGCTGATGATAATGCGTTCACAATGGTTATTTACTGGAGATCGGGTCATTTTTTAGTGAGCTTGAACTCTGGGGGAAACATTTTCTCATTGCTTAGGTTTAATTTTTCATGAGCTTGAACTCCACATAAAAACTGCTCATGCCAGTCATATAATAAATATGTCTCATCGATAGATTCCATTTTTATGGAGCTTGCACCTTTCGAAGCTTTGCTCCACATCCTTTCTTTATGCAAGCTAGGAACGACCAATCCTATGAGTTTAAAGGGTTTGAGAATATAAAAACTAAGAAAATAAATGATCGCTCTTCGCTTGCACGCAAAAAGTTCACATGGCCCCAGGTATAGTGAAAGATTTCCAAGCTACCATATAGAAGTTCTCGCATTTGCAAGATAGTTTCCATCCACACCGTAAAAAGAAACACTTCCTCGGCTTAGTCCACTTGGACAAAGGATCCACCACCTAACCTTGATGAGGGAATCTTATTCCGGTCTAATTCCCTCTTCCAATGTGGATGAGTATCGGACCAATCATTTTCCTTCGTGGAAACCTACTCTATACCTAGAGTTTTCCTTGCAGAGTAGGCCAGGGTGCATGCCCCCTGGGTTTCAGTCATGTCCTCCCGAATTACTCACGTTCTTCAGGTGGACAGACTGGAGATTGATGAGACATTCCTTACATGAAAAGACCATTTAGGGATGGCATTTGACTATTAGCTATGTGTGAGCCGAGGAACGAAAGCTGGTCTACGAGCTAGACCACTCGGCCTTCATGCAGAAAACACATTACTCGAAAGAGTGAGGAGACAATGGCTCCCATGCTATAAATATAGTCACGCCCAAGGAGCAGATTATAATCTAAAGGTCCTTGGACTACCATTACATTCAGATAAATGATTTTCCCTCTCAAAGTTATAGGCAAACTTGGAAGGATCCCTAACGGTCGACTGGTTCCTTTGTTCAATCCTGTTAGATTTCGCATCTCAGGCAGAAGCGATGGAGAACCAAGCACTTTCCAAGCAGTTGAGGAAAGGATACTCACAGAAGCCCCTTCATCTATGATGGTACCGACCATGACCATTTTGTAAGCTTGTAAAATGATTTGAAATGGTACATTAGACAGTAGACGAGGTTTTCCTAGTAGATTCCAATCGAAGGAAACGACTAGGTTGCTTGGAGGTGGGATAGAATAAACGGCCGGATATGACTTTGATGAACTTCCTCCCTACGATAAAGGAATGGGTAAATTACCCCCATGTTCATCGAGGTCTATGTTTACGAAAAGAATTTGAACGGTGTCGTCCTCATTCTCTTCGGTGACTATATCATCTGAAGATGGACCTTCCGAAGACAAGACTGGGTCGACTGCTGCCTCGACCTTTTGACTTTCATCTGGTGTGGATTCAAATGGTTTATCTTCAATGATAGATGCTTCAACCAACCACAACGTTGTGTCAGTCGGCTTTTCAACTAGCGATGGACTCGGCAAGATTTTCTTGTACCCAGGAGGAAGCCGTAGCAGTGAAGCAGGACGGTTATCCAAGACTCTTTTAGCTTCATCTAGGAAGGGACAATGGTGGAAGGCATGATTTCCTTCACACAATTTGCAAGGAAATTTACATTTTCCTTTATGTCCAAAGACTTTGTTTTCACTAGTTGACGGTGTACTCTCAACATGATCGTCAGAGGTTAATGACACCGGATTGTGGAAACGAGGAGACAGTCCCTTAAGATCCGAGGGATGCAAGGACAATCTCGATGATAATGGTCCCCTTTGCAAATGACACATGAAGATTTGGGTTTGGGTGGTGCAGTGTGTGTATTTTCGCTAGATGATGCACGGTTGCCCCTTTTTGCCTTTGGCTCCTTCTTCTTCTTCTCTTTCTCCTTCCCTTTCTTCTTCTTATCAGTTACTTGGTTTCTAGCTTTATCAACTTCACCAAGCGAAGAGGAAGGAGGGGAGGGAGAAACAAGTGAAGTAGAAGGTTGGGGGGTAACTCTAGTATCATCTAGTTGTTGACTTGATTGCTCAGGAATCGCGGTGGTTTGAACGACAAAGGTCGAGAAGAGCCATATTGGCAAGCTGATTGCCAGTCCTAGGAGGGACAATGTGGCCATATGAGGTCCACCAACATCTCCCCAAGAGGAGAAAGGACTAGGATTTCCTCCAAGGGGAAATCCTTGGTTGGTGGACTCCATTTTCCTCAACCTAAGTCCAACAAGGGAACAGTGACGTTATTCCGATTAAAATAAATTTTATGACGCTTTGACACAACTTGCTTTTTCAATTTTTAAGAGTCGAGAAAAAGCTAAATATGACTCTAGTTGCCTTCTATTTTTAATGAGCCTGAAGTGACAAGTGCTCAGATGGACCTTTTCCTTTAAGGAGTCTGAAAAGGAACAAAAGAGACTACTCTGGAAATCTAGACAGAGGGATTACCAAACCAATCGCAAAACTGCAGAATACTTTTTACGGTACGGCAGTCAATCTTACCGAATGTTGTGTTTAGTGCATTATGATCGATAGGGCGGTAGACATGGCTTCCTATGGATAAAGGATATAGCTTATTGTGGTCTCCCAATATATACTCGACGGTACGTGGGAGCACAAATCTGTACTAGCACTTGTCATCTCAAAGAGGCGGAATCACCCAACCTACAATGAAAGCGATAGTTACCAGGCTTTACGACACCGAAATATGTCTCTGGCCTAGACTTCTAAATGTTGTGCATTAGGTTCCAAAGCGTTTTTATGTTCATTGAATTTATTTTACAGTTGATCTTTCTTAAGAAGTTTGCCTTTCAGGTTCACCGTATGATGTAGATATACAATTCCTAAAATGTAATCTAAGATGATAAACAATCGTTTAATCTTCTTTTTGCAATGAAAATCCTAGCTACTAAGGAAAGAGAAGCGGGATTCTTTCAACATAGAGCAGAGAGGACACTCTAGATGCACTATCCTAAATCAAAATCTACAAGCAATCTAAATGAAAATGCACATGCATGTATTTGTTTTCACTTTCTTAATGTGTGAATGACAAAAATAATGCTAAGTACAAATTTGAATCGTTTCAAGTGACAATACTAATGATTTTCTCCTCAAAAGACGAAAGGAAGATAATGACGACACTTTGCAATTTTGAATTGAAAACTGATTTCGACACTTGAAAAACTACTAATTCAAATCAAATACAAGAGTAATAGTGTAATTGACCATCAAGAACAATAGAATTCTTTTCTTTGACTAAAACGACACTTGCGACACTTCCAAATCAAAAGACAACAGTTTGATTACGCTACTTCTTTGTAAAGGAGAACCGTAAATGGCGAACAATACATTAAAAAAATTTACAGTTCCTTGTACTATGGAGGTTGAATCATGCAAAGGAAGGGAGTTTCCACAGAGGTATACTGATCACAGACAGCAAAACTCCTAAATAAAGTTGAAGAGAGTGAACAAAAAACCAAAATCTGGAAGCAGAAGAGGTCTTATCTTAACATCGCACCTGTAACATAGGGAAAGAGCGATGCATCTCACCTACTGCACACGGGAGGTGCGATGCATCTAGATTCCCAAGAGGAGAAGGTGTGATGGTCTAGGGACGAGACTTCAACTTGGTTCTGGGTGACAATTTGCAGCTTAGTTCAGGGATTTAGGCCGAGCTAATGATAGTTAGTAGATGCAAATCATAAGGTATGATCCAATGAGGCTACTAGAGCCACCACCAGGGCAATTAGGATGTTTGAAAATCAATTGTTCAGTTTATAAACAAAACCTAGAGATAGACTGAAGCAGCATTGATCTACTTTGCACTTGCATAGAAAATGCAGTTCGAAGGCTAGTTGGCTTGACTTCAGGTTCCATTTATAAGTTTATAAAGCAAACAAATATACATAAGAAAACAAGCTATTCGCTCCCTAGTGGAGTCACCATTTTGTTATCGGGAAATCTAGTGTCTATGCAGAGCTGCTAGTCCCACTAAGATAGGTAGCTATCTTAGAAAAAAACTGATTAAAGTTACTTTCGTTTTCCTTTACGAGAAGTAGATAGGAGAGGAGCAAAGAATACCAACCTCAATCTTTTGCTTGGTTCCTTGCTTGTTCCTCCTCCTCTCTGACAGGTCTTTGCCACTCCTTCCTTGACCACTCTGCTTCAAAGAGTACTTGTAAAGTTAAAGCAGCATAATACCTTCAAAGTGCAGATATCTACAATCATAAACAATATAGGACCAGATATATATCGACCACACAAATGCATATATCATCAAACATACATGAATGTGGAGGAAAACTTGAATAACTTTATTGATATAAAGATTAGAAGAGAGGATTACAACCCATTGATTTGACCTAGTGTCATCCTCCCAGCATGAAAACCCTTCTTCACCTCATGAAAAGCTTAAATCACCAACCACTATGATCTTCCACCAAGAAACCAACAACACTTCCTTACAAGATACAAGATTCCAGCCCCTGGATCTCTGGGATGAGGGATCCATATATAGATGATTGCAGGGGGGTGAGTCAGCTTCTGGGATTTTGATTAGTGTCCTCTCTCTAATAGTTCTTGATTCCACTTGGAGATTGATGATCTCTTACTCATCCCTGGGCAAATTCAGAGAGGCAAGTGTCACAGGAGAAGTTTCTGGAAGATTCCATGACCATCCACCTTGCAAACTGTCTCTGCCATTTGTCTACTCTCGCCCATTGCACCCTACAGAAGGGCTTTCCAGTATGCATCACACTTTTTACACTGAGCAGGTGAGATGCATCGTACCCTCTGCACTGGGCAGTCTGTATGGTCTAGTTTTGACCAGTTCTGAGAAATTTTCCATGGAGAACTTCTGGGAGATGATGTAATCAGCTGACCTTGTTACTTTAGGGTGTGAAGCAACACTTTTAGGGACTTAGGAGCCCTTGGTTTATGGACATGTATGATTGGGGCTGTAGTGCCCAAAAATGTCTATAACAAGCACCGATAGATTGGTCCATTGGGTAGTGGTGCACTTGGGGTCAGATCGATGGAGTGCTTGACCTGACAGTGCAGAGGAACTCCTGCGGGGAGGTGAAGATGTCCTCGTACTCCTCCACGACCTTGTCCATCTGTAGTTGTCATGCGAAGGGGTCCTGTCTGGAGGTCGTGGCCACCATCTTCTTCTTTCCTTGAGGGCGTATCATCAGGAAAACAAATTTCCCAGTTTTGAAAATGAGCTTACTACATTGTTTTGTAGTAACCAAAGAAATGGCGGTAGGCGGTGCTACCTCTGGTATCCTGTACAACTTATTTCCCAAAGTAACAATAACAGCACGGGGCCTTGATTCATACATAGCATGTCGCTTCCACAAGTATGGTTATCCTAATAATACATCACAAACTTCAAGGCAAGCAATGTCACACAATACCTCATCCGTGAAGGGCTTGATGTTGTATGGGAGGTGACACTGTTGGCTTACGCGAAGATCCCGTCCTTGGTGAAGCCACCTGATGATGTACGGTTGTGGACGTGTTGTGGTCGGTAAGCCCAGCTGCTTCACGACCTCTTCCGAAATGACATTCTTTTGGCTCCCACTGTCGAAAATAAATTGTAGCGAGGAGCCTTTTACGCACATTTGGGAGTGAAAGAGACGCTCCTCCTCCTCTGGATCTTCGAGTTCCTCCTTCTGGATCTTCGTGGTGGTAACGGTGGAATTGGGCTCCGCATCAATAATATGCTTCCCTTTGTCATTCCCCTTGTTAGGTTCTGAATCTGAGTCGGAACATGCATCTAATTATGAAACCTTTAGCTCGGCCACTAGTGACTGTTGGCCCGACACTCACTTGTGTTGTGAGTGGAGCTTCTCTTATGGAACTCACATCACTTTCTCGTGTCCTTTTTTGGCTTCGCGGCGTTGTTCTTTGCTTGTAGCTTTGGCAGGTTATCTTGGGCCGTCCCGCCTTGGCTTTGTCCTTTGTTTTGCGATTTGGGGGCACCATTCCCTTGCTTCAGATTCGCAGATCCAAATTCTTGCTTCTTCTGTTTAAAATTTTGCTCGACCTTAATGGCATATCGGTATGCCCTGCCGAGCAAGGAGATGTTTAGGAATTTTATTTCTTCCTGGATGTACTTGTGCAAGAAGCCGTGGTATTTGAGTACAAAATGCTACTCTGAATCCTTGATACCCAACTTTGTGCCAAGGGTATGGAAAATATTGGTAAACTCTGGCACGTCTTGGTCCCTTCCCTATCGTAGCATGGTCCACTTTATGTATTGATCTGCATAGCTTCCGACAGGGTAGTACTGCTCCTTGATGGCATTCCAGAATGAATTCCAAGTGGGTGCGGCTGAAAATAGTGAGCCTGTACTTTCATCCTTATGCTCGCAGTAGGTTTCCCACCAGTCCTTGATGTGGGGGGCTGCTTTAAAAAGAGAGAAAACAATCTTTTCCCGACTGGAAAAATCATGAACAAAAAAATAAACCTCTAGTAGATTTAACTATTTATCGATGGCATCTGCGTCTATCTCACCCTCGAATATGGGGATTTCAAAATTAACTTGTACCTTAAACGGTGTGGCATTTCCAGAGTAGCTGTTGGAAGCCGATGCGTCGCCCTTGGGTAGTCGCTGAAGGATTTGGGCAAAGTTGTCCATCATCATGTTCCTTTGTCGCTCGAGGGCTTCTTCGAGCAAGATTTTGATAGGATCTCCTGCCCCCTCGTCTTTCTTTTCATCC
>APFE031675820.1:0-14479 GCA_000404065.3 Pinus taeda | reverse complement strand
CAAGTTCAAGTTTACTCTTCAAAACTAGAAAACAAAGGGAAAATGCTTAGGTATGAGTCTCGGATCTTGCACATCACAGATTTGAAGAGGCAAGCAGCAGAGGTCGGAGCAAATTAGCGATCACTGATATCGCATATCGACGATTGGAGGTTCAAACATAGCGCAACAATTAGCGACCAACGATCAATCATATCGGCAAATCGGCAGTCGGCGAGGGTCCTTTTCATATCGCATATCGCAATCGGAAATCAGCGATCACATGTTGCAAGGGTGACAATTCTCAAAAGTTGAGATATGTGATATTGTTAAAGTTGTTAGTGTTAAAATGTCGGGGAGGGCCGAATACAGGTTAACAAAGGATTTATCGGCAAAATGAGAGAAGGACGAGGTCTTTTCTCTCTACTTAGAGGGACACATGGCAGCGAAAGGTTGGTTCCAATAAGGGACATGTGGCAAGGAAATATTGGTTCCAATAAGGGACACATGGTGAACAAAGATTGGATCCAATAAGGACACTTGTTGAGCAGCGATTAGTTCTGATAAGGTGCCACGTGGTAAAGGATGATGTCAGATTGCAAATCGGTGATTGCATGTTGAGGAATATCGTTGCATCAAAGTAAGTTCGTTGATTGAAAAACCCTAATTGAGAGACTCCGATATGGGGGTTGGCCCACGATCACAAATAACTTAAAGAACCAAAGGTCGACGCTGATAACCAAGGGCTATCACATATCGTAGATCGCAAGTCTTGGAGGGGTGTAACCAAATGCAGCATCATAAAATCGCCAATTAGAAAGTTTCGATACTATAAAAGGCTTAGGCGCATATGTTTTGGTCCCATGTGTTACAAATGGGGGCTTTTTTGTAACGCAATATTAAGAATCGGCCCCCTTTTTCACCAAGTCTCAAAATCTTTATTATAAGTGGTTCTATGGTCCCAAAGGACCAAACATTATAACGGTATTTCAAAGAATCGATCCCCATCCCAGAGATAGGGTTAAAGCTCCTAAAGGTTTTGGCCCTGAGTCCCTAGGCCCTAGTCATGTAGTTTCTACCTAAACCCCAGGGGATAGGAATATTGCAAAGTTCACACCCCGCATAACTCAAAGCGGAAATACGACTAAAAGCTCTGATTTCATAAAAATTCTGATATATTAGCCTATGGCCATAGCCCTTTGGACATGTGAAATAACAACTTAGCACTAGGAGCTAAGGATCTCAGAGGTCGGAAATCCTGGAAGTCTTAAAAGGAGGCATAAGGGAAACTTGCGGGATAAGCACTTGTGACATAAGTCGATGGTTACTGCCCATAGTTTTATGGCTTAAGATGCATGAATGCGCTTAGGTTGTATTTTTTCCACAATCATGATAATCTGCCACATTTCTGGTTTTGACTATTTAGAATGAGGCCTATAAAGAAGAATGGGGAATGAACCAAGGCATTAGGAGGATTTTTAGCAGGATTTTTGGCATCATAACATGCAGTTCGAGATTTTCCAGAGGATTACGATCAGATGAGGATGAAGATCATTTCCTGAGTTAATGTTGTTCCTATAATTCATCCGAATTTTGTTGTTTTGTTAGGAAAAACGATAAAACACACCTTTTGATCCACTTAGTGGATGAATGCAATGTATTTGGTCCTTGGCCAAAAGGGTATTTAACAGCTAAGTATACAATGTAATAAAAGAGAATGGAGAATTGTTGAGAGGAAGAGGCCATGTATCTAAACATTTTAATGAAAGCTCAAAGCAAACTTTGGTTATCAATTTCAGAGATTCATGTGGTGTGCGTTATCAAGTTTGTGTTTCCTTTGTGTTAATTTAATATCCATTTCTGAAATTGTTGTCTTGAATTCATCCTTAGATGGTCAATACAATTGTGAATCTCATACATGATAGAATTCTTTGTTGCTCTGTCATGGTTTCTGAATATTTGGTTATAAATTGTGTAGCAGAATTCATAATTATATGATGTGTTACATTTGACTGAATATTTTTGTGTTTCCCTCATTCTTCACTATTTCATCCTTAGATGGTCAATACAATTGTGAATCTCATACATGATAGAATTCTTTGTTGCTCTGTCATGGTTTTTGAATATTTGGTTATAAATTGTGTAGCAGAATTCATAATTATATGATGTGTTACATTCGACTGAATATTTTTGTGTTTCCCTCATTCTTCACTATACTACAAACGATAATTGACTTGAAATATGTGCCTACCTTGCCTTTGTTATCTAGATGGTTCATGCATGCCCTAATGTTCTATAATCTTATACTTCAGTGGCCTCCACTCCCAACAATTTTTCTCAAACCTTATATTATCTACCTCTAAGCTTAATAGCCAGACTAAAATCTATATCCTATCAGTCTTTGATTGATAGTTGATCCTGCGATAGAGCCCTCTCCAAGGTTAGTGGGATTGGGCCTTAACCTACAAGTGGTTTGTGGTTACCTCTGGGATCCCTTTCCTCAGCTTTAAGGGATTTATGAAGTGCTAACAGCTGCAAGGGGTTGTTGGTTGTTGGCTAAGGACTATCTTGGAGGAAAAAAAAAATCTCCTAAGGATATCACCCACAAAATGGTGGGTAATAGTGCCTCCAGATATATGACGGGAGAATGCAGTTAACTTCAAACCTTGTCAAAAGGAACCTTCTCTCACTCAATCGAACTTGGGGACAAGAAGAGTTGTCCAGTGAAAGGGATTGGATCTACTTCGTTGGAGCTCGAGTCTACTAGAAGTATTCACCTCAACAACATTCTATATGTTCCAGGTTTGAAGGAAAAATTACTTTCCATTTCTTGTCTAGAGGATAAGGGTGATAGAATTGTTTTCGTTGATGGTAAGGTTTTGGTTTGTGGTAAGGGCTCTAGTATTGATAATGCAAGGGTGATTAGTATTTGTGAGCGAACATTATATAGACTTTTTACACCTTTATCTCAATCCCTAGTCTACTTGCATGTGAGTCCTTCTGAACTGTAGCATAGAAGGTATGGACACCTTCATTATAATATTTTGACATCTCTAAGTCAAATGGTCAATGGCATCCCCGAATTCAAGAAGAACATGAAAGGACGTGTAAAGGGTGTGCTTTAGGCACGTGAAGAGACTATTTGCAAGAAGCGTTACCATATCTAAGGAAGTTTTAGATCTCATGCACTTAAATGGATGTGGACCTATGGCAGTGAAACCTCTTGGTGGGCATCAATACTATGTAACCTTCATTGATGGTTTCTCAAGGAAAACTTGGCTATACCTCCTCAAGAACAAAGATGAGGTATTCGAGAAGTTTCAAGAGTTCAAGAATGAAATGGAGAACCTAATTGAGAGAAAAATCAAGACCTTGAGGTCCGAAAATGGTGGAGAATACACCTCCAAAGAACTGATAGCATTCTGCAAGGAATGAGGGGATTAGGAGGGAGCTTGTTGTTCCTTAGAATCTTGAACATAATGTTGTGGCCAAAAGGAAGAACGAAACAATTGAAGAATGTGTTAGGGCCATGCTGCATGATCAAGATCTCCCTCAATTCTTATGTGAAGAGGCATGTGTGACAGTTGTTTACTTGCAGAACTGAAGTCCTCACAAGATTCTCAACAACACGAGTCTAGAAGAAGCATTTACAAGAAAGAAGTCAAGTGTGGATCATCTTTGAATCTTTGGTTGTCATGTGTATATACGTGTAAGGACAAGAGAAAAAAGTTGGATCCTACCAGTTTAAAATGCATCTTTGTTGGATATAGTGCTTCATCTAAGGGGTATAGAATCTATATTAAGGAGGATAGCCGAATTGAAGTAAGTAGGTATGTCATCTTTGATGAAAACATAGATTACAAGAAATGAAAGGATGTTCTAGTCGACTAATATGAAGAAGAGATACCTATCTTTGAGGATATCTCTAGGAACAATGATGATCAAGATTAGACACCTACTCAAGAAGATATTGAAGGTCTTAGTGAATCTGTGCAACAAGTAATTATTCCAAAAAATCGAAAGAGGCATGCTTGGTTGAGAACTACTCTACAAGAAGCAAAAGGACACAAAGCAAAGGGGACCTTCAAAGAAAGTAAACAACCAAAAAGGCATTCTGGGTATGTTGCATATATGACAAAACTCATTGAATCAGAACCTTCCTCCTATGAAGATGCAGCTAAACATCAAGAGTGGACAAATGAAATGCAGGAAGAATACCACTCAATCATGAAAAACAATGTCTAGGAAATTGTCCCTAGGCCAAGTGGCAAATCCATAGTCACTTCAAAATGAATTTACAAGATAAAGTGTGTTGCAAATGGGAGCATTGATAAATGCAAAGCTAAGTTTGTAGCAAGAAGCTTCTCTCAGAAAGAGGGTATTGATTACGAAGAAACCTTTGCTCCTATAGTTAAATATACAACAATAAGATCATTGTTTCATTGGCTTCCACAATGGGATGGAACATCCATCAAATGGATGTTAATGCAACATTTCTAAATGGAACTATTAATGAAGAGGTTTACATTGAGTAGTCTCAAGGATTTGAAATAAATCAGAGGGAGACTCATGTCTACAGGTTGAAGAAGGCTCTATATGGCTTAGAGCAAGCACCTATAGCTTGGTATGCAAGAATGGATGCATACACGTTGAGACTTGGTTTTACCAAGAGTGCCACGTATCCTCAAATGTACATCAAGGTGGTCCAAGGTGAACCAGTGATCATACTCTTATATGTGGATGATGTACTTGTCACATGGGTAGAGCATCGAATTCAGGAATGCAAGAAGTACTTAGCAGTTGAGTATGATATGAAGGATCTTGGAATTATGCATTACTACTTGGGACTAGAGGTTTGGCAGAAGCTAGGTGAAATATATCTTGGTCAAGGAAAGTATGTGATCAAGATTCTTTAGAAATTCGACATGATGGATAGCAAGCCTATAATGACTACTATGATTACTGCAATAGCCCTGGTTAAAAATCCATGTAAAAATATATAAGACCAAGTTCATATGACATGTGTTCGAAGTTGAATGCTCGGCAAGACATCCTAGCATGGGTGTTCATTTCGGTTATTATGGCTAAAGTGGAATTTGGCAAAGGCAAAGGCAAATGCAAAGGTTTTGGAAAGGCAAAATGGCATTTAGTGGAATTAATTGGCATTTTATTTATGAGAATAATGGAAATTAGAAGAAAAAGGAGGTGAAAAGTCACACGTTGCATGTGAGGAGGAAAATGAAAGAAAATAATGGAAATTGAAGAAAATAGAGGCCTCATTGAAAAGGCTACTGAAGATCAGTGGGCAGGCTTGGTCAGTGTAAGCCTTTTGTCAGTTCAGTTTTGGAGCTCTCAATCTATTCTCTCTCTCTCATACTCTTGGACACTTAGAGTTTCTTGGAGCAATCTTGGAGAGTGTGGCATACTTGGATGCTTGGAGAAAGAAGGCAAAGGAAGAGCGCAAGAAAACATCGGGACATCAAGATCAACAGCTATAGCGGGTTTTGCTTGCAAGTACCGAGTTGTATGTATGTTTTCCTCACTAGTTTTGGCGTGCATGACATATGCATGTGGTTTCTTGGTCATGATCTGTCATTGGCGTGGAGGATTGCCTGGATTGACAATGGATTTGCCTAGCCTTGCCATTCCATGGATAGTCATGGTTGTTGGCATTATGGTACAGGTTTTGTCCTTGATGGCAACTCACTCAGGGGTATGATACAAGTGTTGTTTTTTGTGGCAACTGTAGCGTATGCATTATGAGATTTGATGTTTCTGGTTGTTGTTGATTCTAGCGGTTGTGGCAGAGTTCTGGGCTCTCGTATGTGTTTTGGTAACTGTGGTTGTTGACAGGGTTTCAGTGATTCAGTATTGGGTGATTCAGAGATTGATGATGCAGGTATAATTGATGATTGTATTGCAGTGATGATTGTTTTGTATTTATGGATCCAGTCTGAAAATGAATGAAACGTGGTCCCTGGAAAAGAAGGTTGTAGCCTTCTGTAGGCCAGCATCTGCGTACTAGTACTTCAGCGAGTACAAAAGTTAAGGGGGTTGTAGCTCCCTTCCAGGAGAAGCTGGAGAATGAGAGAGGGTTGTAGCCCTCTGCAGGTTGTACCCTACGTGCTGATAAAGGACTGCACCAGTACATTGTAAAAGAAGTTTCTTATTAAAAGAAAATAGAAGCAAATTGCAGCAGGTGGTTTTCACCCACATTGGGTTTCCACCTTATATCATGGTGTTCATGTGTGCTCTTTATGTGTGATGAACTATTCTGTTTTACTGCAACTGTTTACTATTATAGTTAATAATGTTCTGAGGCACTCATTGAAGATCAACTAACTGAATCATAAGTTTATTGGATATACGCTAGTTGCTTTAAACACTGTTGCGTATATATGCGGGTATCCTTAACTAAAGTAGCGTATATGTATCTGAGTATGAAAATGAAAAAGTATCTGATTTGCTAATACTGATTCACCCCCCCCCCCCCCCTTCTCAGTATTATTTCCAACAATTGGTATCGGAGCAGGTTCTTCAGAAGAAGCTTGACCGCTTGAAGGAATATTTATCATCATGGGCAGCTACGAGAAAGAGGCATCAATCAGGCCACCAATTTTTTTATGGGAGCAACTTTATCCACTGGAAGATAAGAACCACAGCGTATCTACAATCACTTGGAACGGATGTTTGGGGCATCGTGGAAGGTGGATACACATATCCATCAGCGATTCCTACAGATACAGCAAAGAGAAAGCAATATGAACTCAATGCCAAAGTTGTTACTGTCTTATTGGGAAGTTTGTCACAATCAGAATTCATGAAGGTCATGCATTTCAAATCAGCCAAATAAATTTGGGACAAGATCATTCTAAGCTATGAAGGAGATGAACAGGTAAAACAGGCAAAGCTTCAAACTCTCAGAATACAGTATGAAAATCTTAAAATGCATAGTAATGAAAGCATACCTAATTACTTTCTGCGTATAGATGAAATTATCAATTGTATGAGGAATCTGGGTGAACAATTTAAGGAAGTGGTCTTAGTTGAAAAGGTTTTAAGATCCCTATCTGCTAAATTTGATTCCAAAGTTTCTGCCATAGAAGAAAAGGAGGATCTGCAGAAAATCACTATGTCACAGCTTCACGGATCTTAATTGCTTTTGAAATGAGAATAGGAGGACCATCAGATATGAGAGAAGCTGCTTTCAAAGTATCAGCAAATGGATCAGGATACATTTCAGAAGGAGGAGTAAATTTTGTCAAGAATCTTGAACGGGGATCTGAAAGGTTCAAAGGTAAGCTACCTTTCAAATGCTTTTCATGCGGTAGAGTTGGTCACTACGCTGCTAGATGCCCTCATAACAAAGGAATGATGCCTGAAGAAGGTAATAGAAGCTATTATACCCATGTTAAAAGTAATGACTCATTCAATATTAGTGAAGACATTAGAAGTCTCATGGCATATGAAAAGAATGATGTAGAATCAGAAGAATTTACCAGATTAAACGAACAATTGGAGTCAGTAACCAGAGTAAGAGAGAAATTGCAGGATGTAAAAGATCAGAGCATAACAATTCAGAGACTTGAATCGAAGATCCTCTCTCTAAAGAAGATCTTGAAAAATCAAAGAAGCAGAATAGAGAAGCTCTTGAAGAACAAGAACATGAAGTGATCGAATTAAGGCAACAAGTGGAAGAAGGAAGAAAAACTGAAGAAAACATAAGGAAGCTATATCTGGAAAAGGAAGAACAACATCAGGTTGAGGTAAATATCTTAAAAAGTAAATTAGAAGAAAAGGATAAATTGTTACGATTTCAAGATAGTACTAAGATTTTGGATGACATTCTTGGTAATCAAAGATCCCCTACTATCAAAACTAGTCTTGGCGTTTATGAATCTGTTGAAGGTGAATCTAGCTCACAAGGTGAGGCAAGGAACTCTAATGAGAAATCTGAAATGCTCAACAAGGAACAGCGAAGGAAAGAAATTCCTCAAAGAAAATCCTTTACTCCTAATTATGGAAGTGATAGACAATTATTTCCTCCATTGAATAATGTTGAATGTTATGTATGTCATAATCTTGGACATGTTGTAGCCAGATGCAGAAGTAGAATGGTTCAAGACCATCACACAAGATCATCACATTCCAGATTTTTCAGAGGATATTGTTTTGCTTGCAATATGTATGGCCACAAAGTAATTGATTGCTACAGAAGGAATATGAAACATGTAAGATGTTATGCATGTAACAAGTTTGGACATAAAGCAAGGGCATGCAGGAACAAAATTCAAAATCCAAAGCAAGAAGACTGTAAATCATCACAATTCCAGGAATTGAAGAACACAGAATTAGAGATTGAAAGGTGTGACATAACTCGGTTAGCTGACATAACAGACACAGGGGAAACTGAAAGTGAAGACCTTCAGATTCCATCTTGCATACGCTGGTATAATGAAGACAAGTAGCGTATATACGCGAGATAGAGGCTGCCAAGTCGCGTATGTGGAAGAAAAGGGCAGCAGAACAGTCTCAGGAAATGGTTCGGTCATGGTACATGATGGTTGGCACAGACTCAGGGGGAGCATATACTTAAATAATGCTTATATGGTTAAATGATATTTTTTGCTGGTTGGTCAAAAGAAGGGTGTTGCAGGTTACAGGATGTTGATGCTTTTGGTACAGATCATATATAGTGTATGATAGTTGCTGATGACTATCATGGTCTTGAATAGATTGTTGGTCTTTGTTATAAAGACCTTGCATGTGCTCAGGGGGAGCTCAATCAGAGATTTCAGCAGGTACTCAGGGGGAGTATGGACAGAAGAAGGTATACCAAAGAAGAGAACATCTTGGTCCGCCCTTTGCCCTTGATGTCAAAGGGGGAGAGTGACTTGGTGTGGTTGTTGCCATCAAGTCCAAAGGGGGAGATTGTTGGCATTATGGTACAGGTGTTGTCCTTGATGGAAACTCATTCAGGGGTATGATACAAGTGTTGTTTTTGGTGGCAACTCAATCAGAGGACAAGAAAGAGATATACGCATGTTAACCTTGATGGAAGCGTGTATACACGCGGGTTAGCAGAACAAAAGGCGCGTACACGTACACACGCGGGTTCACAAAAGTAAAGGCGCGTACATGTTGGAAACCATGGTTTTGGTCCGTGGTATTTGGTCCATGGTATTTGATCTGAAGTGACGATCCCAGGTATTGGTTCGACGTGGTTTTGGTCCATGGTAATGAAAGAGGCCTAAACCTATATAAGGAGAAGATCATTAAGCCAAGGGAGAGGTGTGGGTGTAATGAATGTCTGTTGAAGGGTGAAGTTCGAGCATGATTGTTATGGGTTTGTGATACTTGGCTCGATCTGAATCAAGTTGATGACAGCGAAGGTTTAAGTAATTATCTATAGATCTATACGCGGGTTATCTCTGGTAAAGGCGCGTATACACGCGTGTTTGACATAATCAAGTAGCGTATGCATTATGAGATTTGATGTTTCTGGTTGTTGTTGATTCTAGTGGTTGTGGCAGAGTTCTGGGCTCTGGTATGTGTTTTGGTAACTGTGGTTGTTGACAGGGTTTCAGTGATTCAGTATTGGGTGACTCAGAGATTGATGATGCAGGTATAATTGATGATTGTATTGCAATGATGATTGTTTTGTATTTATGGATCCAGTCTGAAAATGAATGAAACGTGGTCCCTGGAAGAGAAGGTTGTAGCCTTCTATAGGCCAGCACCTACGTACTAGTACTTCAGCTAGTACAAGAGCTAAGGGGGTTGTAGCTCCCTTCCAGGAGAAGCTGGAGAACGAGAGAGGGTTGTAGCCCTCTGCAGGTTGCAGCCTGCGTGCTGGTAAAAGACTGCACCAGTACATTGTAAAAGAAGTTTCTTATTAAAAGAAGATAGAAATAAATTGCAGCAGGTGGTTTTAACCCACAATGGGTTTCCACCTTATATCATGGTGTTCATGTGTGCTCTTTATGTGTGATGATCTGTTCTGTTTTACTGCATCCGTTTACTGTTATGGTTAATAATGTTCTGAGGCACTCATTGAAGATCAACTAACTGAATCATAAATTTATTGGATATACGCTAGTTGCTTTAAACATTGTTGCGTATATACGCGGGTATCCTTAACTAAAGTAGAGTATATGTATCTGAGTATGAAAATGAAAAAGTATATGATTTTCTAATACTGATTCACCCCCTCCCCCCTCTCAGTATTATTTCCAACAATGGTGTTGTTGGTTGGTTCTCATGTTCCTTTAGTTGTGGGTTGAGTTACTAGTTCCTGGAGCCTTGGTTGGACAAATGCTCTAGAGCCCTGTAACAACTTGGGTTGAGTTACTCGTCTTAGAGCCCTTGGTGGATTAAGTTACTAGTCTTAGACCCTTGGTTGGACAAACGCTCTAGAGCCCAACAACCGGTGTGGGTTGAGTTACTAGTCCTAGAAGCCTTGGTTGGAACAAATGCTCAAGAGCCCTGGACAGCTTGCGTAGAGACCAATTTGATGATGGTTAGTGATGTCTAACCGTGAGGTGGAATCATTGGTTGAGGGTTGAGGTGGTTTGGCTTCTAGAAGCCCTGGTTCAGTTTTGATAAATTTGTTTCATGAGATCCCACATTCATGCTTGGAGTATGGCATGGGGGTGACTAACTGAAAAGAGATTTGGTTCAGCCATGTCTATGGTCAGTTGGTTCGTGGAAGTCCCAAACTTGGTTGGCCTTTGCATCATTAATATGTGGTTATTTATCCTTGTTAATTCATGAGTATTATATTGGTTTATATGTGGATTATATGGTTGTGGTTTCCTTGGTATTTCTATTGTTATCATGTTAGTTATGAACATGTATTATGACAGTGGCTATGTATGGCTCTCATCATGTTTTTACTTGTAAATGAATGAACAATGTATCTGTGGCCTACTAGATGAAATTGAAGATAATGTGTTGAGGCATCAATGCTTCTCAGCGATTTTCAAATAAGTATGAGACCCCTATGCTCAGTTATGTTGTTAAAACCTGTAGCTTTCATGTTTGTGACACGTTTGACGAAATCACTGTCATGGCTAGTAGGGGTCCAATTTAATCCCCGTTGATGTTTTTGCAAATGTATCTTTGTTCTACTGTGAAATCTCACATCTGAAGGTGTCATTGAGTTCTGGGCAACGACCTGGGCTCTACCCCAGAAAAAGTGGCACAAATTCTGGAGTCGCCGGCACAACACTTGGAAAAAAAAGTCCCCGAAAGCTCCCTTGCCCTTGTTGTGGGAGCTTCTAGAGCCTCACAGACGCACCCTTGTCCATATTAAGGGAGCGTCCAAGAGTTTTATGCACTAAAACTTAAGTTGGTCTCAAAGGCTAGTTACCTAAGTGATTGGAATGGTTCCTGGGAATTCTGTTGTTTATGTGGAAGATTTTTGTGATGTGTTCTGTCGGTTCCACTTCCTTAACTAACACATACGGAGTCGAATCATATCATAGTAACTTCTCGTCACATGTTTCCTTGGTTGGTCGATTACTTGAGTAGATGTGGGAGGATGATGTTACCATTACCAATCTACAGAACCTGAGAAGATCATATTCTAGTCCAGTGGATCCTACTTGCTACAAACAGTTGATTGGGTCCTTGATGTATCTAGTAAATACAACAAGACCTTACATTTTTTTTGCAGTGAATGTCCTTAGTCAATTTCAGATGGAGCCAAAACATGATCATCGGGTTGCAGCCAAGCATATCCTAAGACACTTGCATGGAACCATACATCACTGCCTCTGGTATACTAGTAGTGAAATCCAACTCGTGGTATATACATATTCAAATTCGGGTGGCGGTGAGACAAATAGAAGAAGCACAACAAGTGGATGCTTCAACCTAGGATCTCCCATTGTCTCATGGATGAGAAGAAACCAAGATACATTTGCTTTGAGTAGTGTTGAAGTTAAGTATGTTGTTGCAAGTGAAGTTTGTTGGGAAGTTGTTTGGCTCGGGAATTTATTATCATGTTTGTTTGAAGGACCACTTAGCCCTACATGTATACATTGTGACAATGAAAGTTGTATGAGATTGATAGAAGACCCAATGTTTCATGCTAAGACGAAGCATATAAATAAAAGGTACCACTACATCAAGAGTCTAGTATGAGATGGGGTCGTGGAGTTGCATTCTATACCTACAGATAAATAGGTAGTAGATATTCTGACTAAAGCATTATCAAACAAGAAGCTTGAGTATTTGGGAGACAAGCTTGGTTTGGTGGACATATGTGAATAGTTCTTATCTTTATGGGTCATGCACTAAACTAGGATTAATAATCGTAAGTCTTAATGAAGGCCATAAAGAAAGAATGGAGTTTGGAGAATTGGATAAGCATCTAAGGTTGGAACTTCTTATGGATTGTAGAATTTATGAAAAGAAGTTGTTGATCGATACTCTTTGAGGATGAGGTAGGGCATACAAGATAATAGTCGAAGAGATCGATATTCTTTGAAGATTCAGAATTGGGAATCCAAGATAAGAATAGTCTTAAAAGGACATACTTGGTGAACATCCAAATGTGATATGTGCCTTAGAGGTAGTGTGGCAGCTCATATAAAGCCTCCCAACATAATGCTTTCAAATAAAGATGAGCTTATCTAGTTAAGGCCTTCAAGGATAGTGTTGATTATGATATAGATGCTTGCCAAGGATGGCTTGTCAATCTGATTCCTTATAAGAATGCTTCAAGATTAAGATTCTGTGTACCATGTAATGGGGTTATGAATACCTCCCTAGTTAAGAGGGAGTGTTGGAAATTGCAACTAGGTTCGGTCTTCATAATGACCTATTTGTAATCATGACATTGTATAATTTGTATAAAGAAAGAAAAAGAAAATTGTATGTTATGTAAAGCATAGGTTGCATACACAAGTATAGCTCAAAAGCATGTTCTACGTGCTTCTAGGTCTTTCTAGGATAAAGTAGAAATAATGTCATGTATTCTAGTCCCATTTAGACTCTTTGTAACAAAGAAAAATATTTATTTTCTCAAGAAAAAACCATTAATTTCTCCAAGAACAACCGGCCCCAGTTAAGGACAAGTCAACCCAAAGGAGGGCAATTCAACCCCTCAAGAAGGCTATAAATACAAGGAGCTCGGCCTCATTTGAGTAACTCGCTCATCACAAGTTCAATCTGCAATAGCGAAGGAGGAGGGCTAGAAGGATGAAGAAAAGAAGGAAGAAGAAAAGTTTCTTGGGATAATCTCTCTCTTTGTCCACACGTGCGAAGTCATGGTTTTTGTTAAGTTGTAGTTGCAAGAGGTCGAAATTCTGAGTAGTTGCAAGGTCAACATTTTGGTGGGAAGTTGCCTTGAAGAAGATCTAGTTGGGGGGCTAAGTTGGTGCGTGAAAGAACTTTGGGCTTTGGTATTTGGGTCTTGGACGTATCTTTGTGAACAGATTCTATAAGAAGAGAAACATTTTTCTAGGTTTTCCCCTTGGAGGGATTTTGCCCTGGCTTGGAGCCTATATCTTGTGTATTTTGTCTTGTTGTGATCTTCATTGTTTTGATAGTTGTTTGATAAACAAAGATCTAATAAAGTAATAAAAAAGTTTAACACACATCACAAGAAATTGTCAAGTTAAGAAAATTCATATATAGTCTTTAAGTCTCCTCATTTTCCAAGAGTTGGCTTCTTATTACTTATATTATCTTATTCATCAAACAATTATAGAAAACTTCAAAGCATAAAGATCACAAAGAGACGAAACACAAGAAATTAGGCTTCAACCCAAGGCAAAACCCCACAAAGGGGGAAAACCTAAAAAATCATTCTCTTATAAAATCATATCAAAATGAGATATCCAAGACCCAAGTCAACCCGCCTCCAAGTCTCCTCCAACCAAGTCAAAGTCAACAAAACTCAATATTGGTCAAACCCTCTAAAATTTGGTCAAATCAAAAAAAAATTGAACCTACAGTAAAGGACAAATTTTGGACCTGTAATTTTCGCGAAGATGCCACTGAATCTTCGCACATGTGAGCATAAACAAGTTGGAAAAACTAAATTTTATCTCTCCTTTGACTTTGACTCTTTTTCTTGTTTTTTGCACAAAAGTCGATGTGATATGGTGATGAGTAATGGTCTTCCAAGTGGTCGAGTTAACTTGTATATATAGCTATCCAAGAGAGTCGAACAACTACCACATAATGCAACTTGTCCTATGAGGGTCAATTTGGTCTTATGTTGACTATTTGACTCAAAAGAAAAGAAAAAAAATCTTACAAAATGTCCAAAGGAGACTTGACTCTACTTTTTTTTTACTCTTAACAAATCCTTTTTGACTCAATTGCCTCTAAAAGCAAGAAGAACATGCTTTTGACCAAAAATAAAAATAATAACGATGAATATAATAAATATATCAATGAAAAAAATTATATTTTATTACATTATGAAGACTAACACTAATTACATTTTTCAAGGAGGTTTTTTTTTCCTTTAAAGAATATGTGTGTGTTT
>APFE031675814.1:24716-131947 GCA_000404065.3 Pinus taeda | reverse complement strand
TATTCCTTTTTAAAGAAAAACCATCATATCTATTTACGAAGTGAATGACACTTAGACTATACCTCTAACAATCCATGTGACTTTTCTACATTTTATTTTTATGTCACACAACTACAAATTAAATTGTTTATAAAAAAAGTGTGATGAGTAATAATTGAAACAATAATATATTTATTAATTGTTAAAATATAATTTATATTTTTAATTATTTAAGTTAAGTTAATTGATAATAACTTTTTGCAAAATATAAATATGAATGATTTATCTAATTTTTATAGTGCATAGTTTCTATACACACCAAAATGCTTCTCTTAGTCTGCGAATGTAAGTTAGAAGAACTGAAAAATTAGAGGAATAAGAGAATTGCTCATCAGTATAGAATAGCCAAAATTAGGGATAATCCATAATCGCTTTCAATACAGAGATAATGCTGAGGGGCAAAGAACAGAAGGATTCCTCTAGAAGTCCAGTGAAGTAGAAAATTCAGAGGAACTTCTCATAAAAAGGAACCAAAAGAGAAATGAAAAAAACCTGACCCGAAACCAAAGCTTGGCCAAGAGAGAGGAGGACAAGCAACTCTAATTTTGCATTCCGTTCAATACTGATTATGTATTGATTAATCATTATTACTGTTAAATCTATCCCATTCAATATTAATCTCTCTAGTGGATTCAAAGCTTTTATCGTTTATGCTAGGTCTGTGCTTGATATCCTCTTCATATATATAATGATATGAGAAGCCAATTTTTAATTTTCAATGTTTCAGACATTGGAATTCTTGGTTAGAGCTATATACTTAACACAAAATTCGCTACAATTGTATTAATAATGGATGTTAACTAGATATTGTCCATAAAGGTGCAAAGATACACCTAATGAATGAATGATTTGTAAAGGTCATATTTAGTTGAGCATATCTAACTATAGGAATTCATGCCTTGTGTTATGTTATAGAGTTAAATCTTTTTAAGCATACTTCACAATGAAATGATTTGGGGAAGGTTTTGTTTGTGGAATTATAGGTATTGATCTAATGAGTCATAGTAAACATTGAGGCTTTTGGATGTTTCTCATTTGAATCCTGTGTCTTAGGCGACTTGTGACATAAAATCCATATTTATTTATGACGTCTCGCTTATGCCTAGAATAAAATACATTAGGTTTTTGAGAGGCTGACAAATTTTACTGGATAAATTCAAACTTGTTTTTATTAGCTCACCATAATGTTAAATCACCAAAATTTAAGAAAGATGTCTTCCCTTAAAACATTTCTTCTCATTTGATTCTCATATTATGGCGATTCTATCACATTAGATAAGCCAAATGAATTGCATGAATAAAAATGTTGGCGGGTTGCACAAAATTAGTTGCAATATGAAAAACCTTGTACGCAGGAATATTTTATTGGCTTTCTGCAATGAATTTTTGAGGGATGTGGAATTCACTATGGTTTCTTTTGACAAAATAATGTAGAGGGAACTTTTCTAGATAATATTTTCCTTTTACGTTAGTTTGTTCGATTTTCTTTCAGAAGATCCATAATGTCAAATTTGCCACACATGATAGATGTTGTTCGAACAGAGTGAGAAATTGAGTTTCAGAGTAAATTTCTGTTAAAGTTTGAGGTTGTTTAATGAGCTTGCTATTGAAATTAAAATTCTCTTAAATTTGAAAATTTAGTTTCGATCGAGTTTGAATTCTAGTAATTTTGAACTGTGAAATTTAAGCTTTAATTAAGAAGAATTTACGTTGTTTCCATTAAAATTTAACGTTTTAACTATTTATGTCTACTACATTTGAGGACTTCGATAATTTCTCACATTGCATTTAGTATTTTGTATTTGATGGTTAAAGTATTTTGCTTTGATGTCAAGATTTAAAGTCTTCAGTTGTTTTATCGACTACATCTATGGATTTGTACCATTTCGTACTTTATGTTTGACGATTAAAGTATTTTTCTTTCTTGTCAAAATATTTGATTTCTTATTTTTTTGGTTAGACCAGGGGAATGCTCATATTGATTCAATGGTGTTTTGGAAAAAATTGAAAATAATTTGAAATTATGAATTGGCGTTAGTGCGACATTTGTAGTTTTGAGCATTGGCCATTTTTTGAGGGATATAATGAAAGAGTTGGAGGGAAGAGGGAAAGAGCAAGTGATGGGGAGAGAGAGGGATGTGGGAGAGAAAGGGAGGGAGAGGAAGGAAGAGAAGACTCAAGAGAGGGAAGGGGAGAGAGTGGAATTTGAGGGGGAGAGAGAGGGAGTGAAGAAGAAAAACATAGAGGGAGAAAGGTGGAGAGAGAGAGGGAGTGACAAGGGAAATATGGAAAGAGAGTGAGTGAGAGAGGAGGAAAGAAAGAGGGAAGGAGAGAGAAAGAGAGAAGGAGATATAAAGAACTATATATGTAGTTTGTAATGCAAAAATAATTGCATTTTTATTTGAGATGATAATGTTGATGACAATTTTTTCAAGATAGAAAGAAACTATTAGAGGTGATAAAAAATATGTAACATAAGATAAATAAATGTACTATATCTAGACAAATGATTTGCAAACAAAAAAATATTAACAAAGGGAGATATGAAACATGCATATTTGTTACAAGATAAGACCTAAGAAACCTTGTTGAGCGGAAAACCCAGTTTGAAGGTGAGGCTCCCCAATTCACCTTCTCTAAGAAGGAAATGGTTGTGGGTACAAAGAATTATGGCTTGTGGTCAATGAGCTACTATACTGCAGAAATCATCTCCGTGTTCTCTATCTCTTATCCCTCTTGGCTAATTTTTTGCATCCATGGAACAAATGCACTCTAAATAATGGAACCCCTTTTCTTTGGAGTCACCCGGTTATAATTACAACCCGATAGCCTATTAGTGGTTATGTTTGACTACCTCATCTATTAACAAGAGTTACAATATATACTTTTCCAGACTCTAATTCATTGTAATAATGTGGCTAGTCAATTTTTCATGAATAAGGGGGATTATATAGCATGCTCTTAAATTATCATGGTGAAATTAGAAAGGTTGAATTTTGAGTCGCATAACTTTCACATACAAACTCTGATTGCCACAATCCATTCACCGTTAGAAAGGACTTTGTGTGTAAAATAGGAAAACAATGTGTGATTCTAAAGAGAAAAAGTTTTTCCCTTCAAAAATTGTAATTTAATGACTCAAAATTCTCCAATAATGTTTTAGACCCCAATTTGAAAAACTGGGTCCAACGAGTAAAAATCATCCTGCGAGTTGATTCTTCTAATTTTTTTCATTCTAAAAGAATCGAGACGGAGAAAATTTTTATAATGATCAAATCCATATCATAAATTGTGGGTATTCCAATCCCTTTCCTTTGAAATATGATATCTCATTTTTTTTTTGTAGACCATGGTTTGCATTGTTCTGTCTTGTGACTAAATTGCTAATGGCATATATATTCATACTTCCTAGCTTCAAATCATGAAACTCCTTGGCTCTACTATCAATGTATCTTTCACGTAAATATTGTTTCTCAACTTACCTCCTTAAAAAGTTTCCATGTTGTTTCCTTTTTATTAATAAAATTAGAAATTTTGGTATTCTCCCACCAAATATTGGATTCACCATTTAATTGGTATGTAGGAAGCCTAGCTTTTGGGTTGTTATAATATTGATAAATATAATAATATTTTCCTATATTACTCAACTATGCATTTTTTCTCTTTAGAATCTCTTTCAAAAATTGATGGCATCAATTTCTTAAATTCCCTTTATAGTTCTTCTACATTGTTATTTTTTCTCAAAGTGTTTGTTCATTTTGTTCACTATTGTCTAATGATTTAGTGGTCACATTGATTATGTCAGCTTCATTTGAAAATTAGTTTCCTAGATTAGGTCGATTATTTATTTTTAAATCTTCCTTTTGTTACTTTGGAATCATTTCCTTAATATTATAGTTCTACCCATTATTTTTCATTTTTTTTTATTATTAGACCTTTTTAACATTGCTGCATTCATCGTCTATTCCTCATATTACATTTTATATTACTCTCCCTACATCCTCAATAGCTATTTGTTATCTGTTATATGCTTATCTATTTCTAGTTTGCATTCTTTTAATAGTTTCTTAAACAACTTACTACATATTGGATATCTTGATTCCTTGAGATTAGTATTTCAATAGATATCCCTTTTCATCATTCTTTACCACGATGATGTTCACTCCCTTCATGGCTTCACTACAGAGGCTCTCCTTCTGCCTCCTAAACCATTTAACATGTAAGAGTTATAATAAAACTTATTATTTATTATATTTTTATTTTATTTGTTTATTTTATGCCCATGTAGGTCCAAGTGTTGTAAACCAGTTGTTTGATACTGTCAGGCCAGGAGTAACTCCAAAAAACTGATTCGTTTATTCAATTATCCAGCTATCTATTATATACATGAATGTGATCGTTCAGTTCATATTCTTGATGACTGTTCACATTCAATTCCCCCAATCACTGAGGATTAGGTGTCAACATTCCCCCCCTTAATCTGAAGGGATGTTGGTGAGTCCAAGAATCATTCTGAATCTTTCAAGCTTTTCTCTTCCAAGCACTTTGGTGAAGATGTCTGCAATTTGTTCATTTGTGGAACAATGACCGAGTTGGATTGTTTTGGCCTCAACATGATGTCTGATCAGATGATATTTAGTATTGATGTGCTTTGTACAATCATGGAACTTTGGGTTCTTGGCCAACTTTATTGCAGAGGTGTTGTTAATCATGAGTGGAGTTGATTGTACTTGTTTTACCTGCAAATCTTCAAGAATTTTCCTGAGCCACACAACTTCTTTCGTTGCTTCAGCTGCTACCATGTATTCTGCTTCTGTTGTGGAATCTGTTGGAACTGATTGTTTGCGTGATCTCTAAGAGACACCTCCTGATCCAAGACTCATAGCATATCCTAAAGTAGATACTCCAGTTTCTTTATCTCCATCGAATTCTGAATCAGAGTATCCAATCAAGCTGAAGTCGTCCACCTGTGTATACTTGATTCCAAGGTATTGAGTTCCCTTCAAGTACCTTACAACTCTTTTTGTAGTAGACCAATGTCCCTCACAAGGCTTTCGCATAAACCTGGAGAGGATTCCAACAGCAAATGAAATGTCTGATCTGGTAGTAGTGAGGTAGATGAGACTTCCTACAAGATGTCTATACTTTGTTGCATCCTCAAATTCCTTTCCTTCAATAGATGTGAGCTTTAAGTTTTGTTCCATTGGAGTAGAAAGAGGATTGCAGTCTGTCATGCCAAATCTGTTTAACAAATCTCCAATGTATTTCTTTTGAGAAAGAAATATGGATTTTGGATGTTGGGTTACTTCAATGCCAAGATAGTATGAACATAGCCCAAATTAGTCATTTCAAAACTTTTTCCTAATTCTTTCTTTATGGATGCAATATAACTTTCATTGTTCCCTGTCATTAAAAGATCATCTACATATACCACAAGATATAAAACTGTTTTGCCAACTTTCTTGACAAATAAAGTTGCATCATCAAGATCAAAATGATTGAAGTTGAGTTTCAGAAGATGCTCAGTTAGCTTTTCATACCAGGCTCGTGGTGCTTGTTTGAGGCCATACAAGTACTTCACAAGTTTGCATACTTTATGTTCATGTCCTTTCATAGAAAATCCTTCAGGCTGGGACATAAAAACATTTTCTTTTAGATCTCCATTCAAGAAGGCAGTTTTTACATCCATTTGATGGACTTTCCAACCGTTCTGAGCTGCCAGTGCAAAGAGTGTCCGGATGGTGGCCCATTTTGCTGTGGGAGCAAAAGTTTCCTCATAATCGACCCCTCCCTTCTGTGCAAAACCTTTTGCCACAAGCCTAGCTTTGTGCTTGTCAAGTGAGCCATCAACTTTGTACTTGTTCTTGTAGACTCACTTGCAGCCAATTGGTTTGGTTCCAAATGGAGGATCAACCAGCTTCCAAGTGCTGTTCTTTATGAGGGCATCATACTCCTTTTGCATCGCTTCTTTCCATCCATCATGAGAAGCAACTTCTTTAAAGGAAGTTGGTTCAAAATATGTAGACAAGTTCAATTCACAATCATAAGAAACATCCATATCAACAGGTGAATTAGAGTCATCTCCATTTTGTCGGTTTGAATTTCTGGTCCCTGTTTTTCCAATTTCATCAGGATGAACACTTTCAAGTGTCTTTGTTAGCCACTTTGGGGGACCTTTCTGAGATGGTCCAGGCTGCTCTGTTGATTGAGTTGGGAGTGAATCAAGATTGAGTCTCCCAATTCTATCAATTACATCACTTAAAGCATCATCCGTTGTTGGAGTTTCAGTCGGGGGAGAGTATTCTTCAGAAGAAGATTCCACATTTTGATCTAGAATAGGAATCCCCCCTTCAAGATGTGGAATCTGATTATCAAATTCTTGAAATGATTTCGTTTCTGCGAATCTATCCAAGCGATCAAGTTGCCGCTCAACAACATTGTCAGATTTGGATGATTCAAGAAAAATTACATCTCTAGATACAACAAACTTTTTATTTACTTCATCATAGAGGCGGTATGCTTTAGAGGTGTTTGAATACCCCAGGAAGATACACTTACGACTTCTAGCACCAAGTTTGTTTATATGTACCTTTGGTATCAAAGCATAACAGGTGGAACCAAAGACCCTGAGATGTTTTACTGAAGGAACATGTCCATACCACAATTCATAAGGAGTCTTGTTTCTTATAGCACTAGATGTATATCTATTCTTTATATATGCAGCACATAGAACAGCATCAGCCCAAAACATTATCTTTACATTTTTGAAGAAAAGCATGGATCGTACCATATTCAAGATTGTTCTATTCATTCTTTCAGCTACACCATTCTGTTGGAGATTATAAGGCACAGTTGTTTGATGTTTGATCCCATGTTGGCGAAGATAGTTTTCAAATTCATTTGATGTATATTCTTTTCCATTATGAGTTCGAATAGACCCAATATGAGATTGTGCATCATTTTCAATCCATTTATGAAAATTCTTGAATGTTTGGAAAGCATCAGATTTGTTCTTCAATAAATAAACCCAACACATTCTGGTGTATTCATCAATAAACGTCATGATATATTTATTTCCATTTGTAGAAGAAACAGGCATAGGACCACATAAATCTGAATGAACAAGTTCAAGTTTCCTATGTGCTATTGAATGTGAATCATGAAAAGACTGTTTGCTATGCTTTCCTAGAATGCAAGCATCACATTGCTTAAGTTTTCTAGGAATTGTAGGCAAACCAGCAACACCATTTTTCTTCAATAAGCGGAGACTGTCATAGTTCAAATGTCCAAATCTAGCATGCCATAATAAAATTGATGGAAGTGTACCTTCTTCATGATGAGAATTGTATGAGAAATGTTGTGCATGAGCAGATGTTGCAGTTTGAGAAGCCTTTCTTCTTCTATTCTCCTCATGACAAGTGAGTGGTCAGATGCTTTTCTTACCTCAAGCTTGCCATAAAACATGTGAATGGAGTGACCTTGCTGGCGGATGTGGACCAAGGACAACAAGTTTCTCTTGAGCTGTGGGAGATATAGAACATGATCCAGAAGAAAGTCTGGAAGATCAGGCAGTTTAAGCCTGATTGTGCCAAGCCCTGATGGCTTGATTTTTGACTGATCTGCAAAGTATACTGCTCCATCAACATTGTCAGTGAAATCTTCAATTTTTTTTTTCTATGAGTCATGTGATAGGTTGCTCTTGAATCAAGCAACCAATCATTTTTCCAGGAAGCAAGTGAATCATTAAACAAATCTTCGTTTACTCCAATGTTACATTTTGCCTCAAAATAGTGAGTGGATTCAGGTGCTTTACCTTTTTTTGTATCCTCAATTTTACCTTTCTGTTGGTTTCTTTTCTGCTCAATTTTGTCCCATGGTAGCTTGCATGTAGAGGCATCATGTGATCCATTTCTTTTGCAGCGAATACAGTGTAAATCTGCCTTTTCTCCTTGAGAATGTATGCCCCCCCTGCCTCTGAAATATCTTCCTCTTCCTTTTCGTCCACCTCTTCCTCTTGTAGAATCTTGAGCAGGATGCTTTTCTTTATGAGCAAGGCACACAGTCTCTTCAGAAGACTTAGGGTTTGTCTTCTTTCCAAAAGCTTTCTCTCTTTTAGCAAACTTTTTCACAAGAGAGTCAAAGGTTATATCTTTGAGATTTCCATTTGCTTGCAAAGACTCAAGATAATTGGAGTAAGTAGGATAAAGTGCCTTGAGAAAAGCAATAAGAGGGATATCCAACTCAAACTTAGTGGATTTGATATCATGCATTATAGACTTTACTTCAGATGCAAGAGCAAGAGGATCATTATTTTGCAGTTCAAGAGTGAAGAGTTTAATCATGAGTTGAACAACTTAATCATGAGTTTAATCATGCTAGACTAAGCGTTGGATTGATCATGAAAACTTAAATGTATTTTCTTAGAGAAAAAACTGGAGCAGTTACACAATAATGGTAGATCTAAGAGATGGTAGGACTGGTTGCAGACTTGATAATGTTGACATGTGTCTAGTGTGCTCAGGTTGACTTGACCAAAAAAATTGTGGTGGAGGAAGGCCACATAGTGGCTCAAACTTAAGCAAGGTAAGAATACGCCTGCTCCGGTACCATGCTAAACTTAAATAATTATAGACAATTAGGATAACTCATGTGATACATTCTATTCACAAGGATGTACATATTAATACATTGCCCTAACCCTTGGCTTCATATTCCAAGAGGTCTCTTGGAATTTCATGGTTGTTGGAATTCCTTCACACCAACCCTTACGAATTAGGTGTCCAATGAGCAAGGTCAAAACTATAAAGTTTATGGTGTTCAAAAGTTCTACTCTCGTGAACAATCAATTGCATTTAATAAAAAAGAGGAAAGAAACACAAGTAGACATACAAAAATAATAAGAATGAAAATATATTTCTAGGAAGCCTAAAACTTTCATGTTAAACAATCAGGTCAAAATATTCCAAACTATGATGCCAATAACATAAGGTAACCTCATTCAAAGCATGAATGAGTCAAACCCATAAAAATAGATAAAATTCATTTCACCATATAAACATGTGCAACCAGAGAGAATCCTATTTACTATGCTCTTAGTACAACACATTCCTTAAGAGAGTGGAAATGTTACAAACATAATAAGATTAAAAATAATATAATTCAATTTAATTAAAGGTCAAAAGGCACAAACCCATTTGCCATGTGACTGTTCAATACTTATATATAGATCATCACAAGGCTCATTATAACATCATCATATCATTCTTATCAATCAATTATTATTCCAATATTCTTTTATAGAAATATTATGTCATCATGTAATAAACATGGATAATTTTTTATAGCCTCATAAAGAAATGTTGCATATCACTCCACAGGAAGCATTGCACCATGTTAAGCCCAATTTATTTACTTTTAAGGTATTTGGCACTCCAATGTGGGCCTTAATTCTAGATGAAAAGTGCAAATCTATTGAAAAGAAGAGGAAATCACTGAAATTTGTTGGTTACCATGAGGATCATGGAGGCATAAGGTTATTTGATCCTATTTCAAAATATGTCCTTTTTCATAGGGTTGTTTGTTTTAACGAGCAATCCAACCCCACATTGTTTCTTTCTCCTCTCATAGATTGTCATGTTGATGCTGATTTAGATCATGTTGAAATTTTTTCTTTTGTAGAACAAAAAGATAATGAAGATTTTGAAGATGAGAATAAGTCATTAGTAGCAACAAAACATGAGAAACTTGAACGGGAAAAAATTGATCCGTATTAGCATTTGGGGAAAATGTTTTGTAAGCATGAGAGATTGAACATGTATGACTAAGCAACCTAATTTCAATTATTTTGCCTTTCACCTATAGAATTTTGTAGAATTTTTCTACAAATCAGCTAGCTTTGATACCATGTAGAACTTTTTCTACAAATCAGCTAGCTCTGATGCCATGTAGAAATTTCCCACCTGTAGATCAACCTGGTAGTGCAATGTACTAAAGCAAACACTTGATCTACTTCTACAAACAATTTAGCTGAAGATTAATCAACCATGAACATCATCAATAAGAACACATATAACTGATAAGAAGGAATCAATCACACATAACACAGAAGAATTTACCCAGGGAAAGCACCTGCCTAAAACCCCATCTCTGTATTATCATACAAGTGGAAATATAGTCTGGATTACATAAAGCCTTAGCTCGAAATCTATCCAGCTCTCAGTACAATCCCTCTGCTTCTCATAGACAGTCAAAGGCTTCTCACAAACCTTCTCTTCTGCCCTCCAAGCCTCCTATTTCCTTGTGTAGTTTCCTTGGGGTCCAGTGCTACCACCTGTGTGAATTAGCCTCTTCACACACTCATTAAACTTTGATCTAACTGCGCAAACCTGAAGGAGATAAATCCTCATCATGGATGAGCTTCCTTTATAGGAAAAATATTCATCCAACTGATAGTACACTGCCCTTCTCTGATCTCAACTGGGTCTCTGTCTGAATTGACATGCATCAGTTATCCATGAGTGAATACACAGTTATCTGAAAATAATAGTTGTCACATGCATGCAAGCATCAAAAAACTATATCTCATTAATTTAACAGCTTGTTAAATTAATCTAACTGAACTTGACTAAGTTAAACTAAGTCAACTGATTCTCTCATTGTAGAAATCATCCTTAATTCCTCAATCAGTGGAGCAAATCAAGGACACATTCCCCAATTAGTGGAGAAATAATTGCATGTTCTCACAAAGACTTCAAGTTTTCTTTTCCTTAACTAATTAACTCAACTGAATTAATTAATTAATATTTCCAACTATTGTTAAGACCAAAATTAATTTTACTTCCTATAGATAGACTAGGGATTGCTATAAATAAGAAGGGACCCAGAAATGCTATTTTTAGAACTTTCTATTTTTAGTAGTTTCACCTCTCACCCAATGTGGCCAATGACCTCATTGGCCAAACTACTATTTTTAGACATGCTGTTTTTAGCAGGTCTATTTTTAGCACATTCTAAATTTAACATTTCTTGTTGTACATTTTTCAACACCCTTTCAACAAGAAAGGCTTTCTCTCAAACCTGATCTTGCAACTCTGGAATGTTCTGCATGCAATACATCTACCTGGTCCACTTGCTCCAACAACACTTGGAACAAAAACAATCCCAACTGACCACTTTGTTGGGTTAGGAACATACTCTGATGTTGAAGCTCTACCTGTTGTTGACGAGTGCTCCCTCTCTGACATCTGCGCTATTGCAACATCTCCATGCATCTCGCACCATTGCACACCTCTCTGTGCCACCTAGCACTGTGCAAAACACTTGTGCCTCTCACATTGTTGCAGCCTGCTAGCTATGTGCTGTCCTGTGATTCCCTACATTGTCACTCTCTCTACCACTCCATCCGCATCTGTCTCTACCCAATCAATCAGTTCCTACTACTCCACATGAGGGCTCCTATAGCAAGTTCTCATCCAAGAGGTTGGGTACCTCAAGGATACTGCCCCTCCTTGAGACGATCACTCTATATCCCCCCACTTCCTACTTGGAGGTATGGTTGCATGTGATCCCTCGGCCCACCTGGCTCAAAGTTTCCCCCTACTGGAGGTCTCTGCATGAGTAGATGTCTCTACTCGATCTCCACTCAGCTTCCCCTGTTGTGGCTGCTCCACAACCTCCTAAAGTTGCTGCACCAATCGTGGCTCCTCCACAATCGTCTGAGACTTCTTCTGGCTCTGCATGTTGAGAGGTAATATACCCTCCCTCTCAACCACCAAGTCTCCATCAGTTGGCTTGCTACTTAAGGCTTTGCATGCATCTTGAACCTCAAGAGCATACAGGTTCTTAACCCGTGAACCAATCTGCTTCACCTGTCTAATGATGATGTGTCTAAGGAAAACCTTTCCCTTACTAAAGACTACATCATAGCCTCTATCTTCTAGCATCACGATCAACACCAAGTTTCTCTTCAGTCCTGGTACATACTTGACATCGGTCAAGGTAAGGTGAGCTCCATGCTCTCTCTGAAAAATAACAGTGCCTACACCTGAGAGCCTATACTTCTCATCATTACCCATCGCTATGAGTATTTGAAGATCTTTCTCCTCTAAAGTACTGAACAAAATCTTGTCACTTGTCATGTGGAAAGAAGCTCCACTGTCAAGAAACCAACCACTTCCCACCATGGATGAAACCATGCATGCAAAGAGTGTGAAATCTAACTCAAACTGTGAAGCAAGTGCCTCACCTTCATATCCTTCCTCGAATCCCTTCTTGGATTTCCTCCATGGACAATTTGCTGCATAATGGCCCACCTCATGACAATGAAAGCATCTCACTTTTGATTTTTCAACCAACTTCCCATCATTGGAAGAACTGGATTCGGAAAGAGAAACCTTCTCCTTCCCCTTCTTCACCTTACCCGCTAAGGCACAATTCTCCTCATCATGCATGGATGAAGAACTATCTCTGGTGCTCCGTCTGATCTCCACCTGCATCAAATCCGACCATAGTCGTTCCCAATCTGGCAGTTTATCCCTTCCATTCACTAAGTCCTGGTAGCTATGCCAGCTCTTAGGAAGGCCAAGGAGTGATAGACTCACCATATCCTCATACGATGTCATGAACCCTACACTTGCAAGCTCATCCTTGCATGCGATGAGCTTGGTCAGATACATAGAGATCGTCTCATCCCTTTCACACTTGATCTTTCGAAGTTTGTCCTTCAGTGCCAGCTTCCTCTGATCACTGTTATTCTGATATAAATCTTCAATGCTTTCCACATTGCATGCAGAGTCTCCTTCCCATCGAGGCTCGATACAATGTGATCTCACACTCCCTCCAAGAGAATTCTCTTAACTCTAGCCACACACTTCCTCCATTCCACTTGCTCAGTCTTGTCAGTAGGCTTAGGGATTTCTTGATAAATGAAATCCTTAAGACCATTATCTTCCAAAACTGCCTCCATGCGATCCTTCCAAGCTATATAGTTTGAGCTGCCATCAAGGGCATACTCAAGCCTCAAACCATAGAACGCCATCGATGAAATAGATGTGATAAGAACTTGAGACCTATATCCCGAATAATAAACTTCGAATTTCTCCTGCTAGTATATTGTTCTTGCTTGATCACTTGTGCTTCGATACCATGTAGAATTTTGTAGAATTTTTCCTACAAATCAGCTAGCTTTGATACCATGTAGAACTTTTTCTACAAATCAGCTAGCTCTAATACCATGTAGAAATTTACCACCTGTAGATCAACCTGGTAATGCAATGTAATAAAGCAAAACACTTGATCTACTTCTACAAACAATTTAACGGAAGCTTAATCAACCATGAACATCATCAATAATAACACATATAACTGATAAGAAGGAATCAATCACACATAACACAGAAGAATTTACTTGGGGAAAGTAACTGCCTAAAACCCTATCTCCGTATTATCATACAAGTGGAAATATAGTCTGGATTACACAAAACCTTAGCTCAGAAGCTATCCAACTCTCAGTACAATCCCTCTACTGCTCATAGACAGTGAAAGTCTTCTCACAAATCTTCTCCTTTTCCCTCCAAGCCTCTTATTTCATTGTGCAGTTTCCTTGGGGTCCAGTGTTGCCACCTGCATGAATTGGCCTCTTCACACACTCATTAACCTCTGATCTAACTGCGCAAACCTGAAGGAGATAAATCCTCGTCATGGATAAGCTTCCTTTATAGGAAAAATATTCATCCAACTGATAGTACACTGTCTCTTCTCTGATCTCAACTGGGTCTCTGTCTGAATTGACATGCATCAGTTATCCATGAGTGAATACACAGTGATCTGAAAATAATAGTTGTCACATGCATGCAAGCATCAACAAACTATATCTCATTAATTTAACAACTTGTTAGATTAATCTAACTGAACTTGACTAAGTTAAACTAAGTCAACTGATTCTCTCATTATAGAACTCATCCTTAATTCCTCAATCAGTGGAGCAAATCAAGGAAACATTTCGTAATTAGTGGAGAAATGATTGCGTGTTCTCACAAATACTTCAAGCTTGCTTTTCCTTAACTAATTAACTCAACTGAATTAATTAATTAATATTTCCAACTGCTGTTAAGACCAAAATTAATTTTACTTCCTATAGATAGACTAGGGACTGCTATAAATAGGAGGGGACCCAAAAATTCTATTTTTAGCAGTTTCACCTCTCACCCAATGTGGCCAATGACCTCATTGGCCAAACTGCTATTTTTAGACATGCTATTTTTAGTGGGTCTATTTTTAGCACATTCTAAATTTAACATTTCTTGTTGCAGATTTTTCAACATCACCCTCATAATACTTAGTCATAAACTGTTGGTGTCTCCTTTTTGAGTCATGCCATTTCAGATGAGCCAAAATAGTTTCTAGATGATATTGGGATACCTAAATTGCATGCTACCCTGACAAAGGAGTATCCTTTATTAATTAAGAATCACATATGGGATCTTGTTCCCTTCCTAAAGGATAAAAGTAGGTTGGCTATAAATCGGTCTATAGAACCAAGTTTTCAAGAAATGGCTCTATTGACAAGCATAAAGTGTGACTTGTGGTGAAGGGATTTTCATAAGTTGAAGGACTTGATTATTCCAAGACCTTTTCCCCTATTTCGTAGATAAATAATATATCCCATGTGTTTTCTCTTTCCATCTCTAAGGGTCGGTTAGTCTACTAGATGGATGTGAGGAGCGCATTTTTGCATGGTGATTTACATGAGGAAATATACATGGAGTAAACTCTTGGTTTTGTGTAAGATTTTTCTCTTGTTTATAGAATTCAATGTTCAATGAATGGTTTCAAACAAGATCTTCAAGCTTATTATGGGAAGATGGATAGTTTTTTTTATTACATTATTGTTTAAACATTGCCACTATGATCCTATAGTTTACACCCAAACGTAGGGAACTAATATCTTGATTATAGTTCTATATAAATATGATTTAATTTTAACAAGAACTTATCCATCTATGATTTAGAGTGTTCAAGAAGCATTGATGGAACAATTTGATTTGATATATCTAGGAATTCTACTTTTTTCTCTTGGCTTGCAAGTTCTTTAGTCTTCAAAAGGGATCTGCATTTTATAATAGAAGAATGCACTTTATTTACTTCATAACTTTGGCATGGATAACTATAATCTTGTTCCTACTCCATTTAAGTCGAGTGTTACTCTACTAATTTCTCTACACCATAGATTAATCCTTTGTCATATTGACAACTAGTTGGGATTTTACTGTATTTGACGCATACACATCTTGACATCCCTTTTGCAGTAGGCCTTGCATTTCAATTCTCTCAAGCACTTTATTTACTTTAGAACTTTGGCATGGCTAACTATAATCTTGTGCCTACTCCGTTTAAGTTGAGTGTTACTCTACTAATTGCTCGACACCATAGGTTAATCCTTCATCACATTGACTACTAGTTGGGAGTTTAATGTATTTGACACATACACATCTTGACATCCCTTTTGTAGTAGGCCTTGTATTTTGATTCTCTCAAGATCCTCATGAGAGTCACTGGAAGGTTGCAAAACATATTTTGTGGTACGTTCAATGTGTAGTAATTTTGACATTTAGTATACCTTTGGTGCTTCTCAACTTATGGGATTCATTGAATCTGATTGGGATCATGGTTTATTTGATGATTGGATGTCCACATTAGGATTTTCCTACCACTTTGGTTGTGCTTCTTTTGCTTGATCTTGCAAGAAGCAATATGCAATTCCATTATCCTCTACACATGTTAAGTATTATGTTACAGTTATTGCTAGTCCTAAAGTTTTTTGGTTTTGACAATTAATGATAGAATTTTGCATTCAATAACATCATCCTACCACTCTTTGGTGTAATATTCAAAGTCATATCAAAATTTTCACAACCCAGTGAAGCACTAATTATAGACAAAACACATTGAGATCCATATGCACTTAATTCCACAACATATCCAAGGTGGTTTTTTCATCTTGGAGTATTTTTCCACTAAAGAGTAAGTTGTTGAAATATTCATCAAACCTTTGGCATCAACTCATTTTTTAGTTATGATCAATGCTCGGGGTTAAGGAAGTTATCCTTAAGGGGCCATCTTTATGTCCCCCTTCATTTTTTTGTTTTCTCTATTTTGGGGAGTTATTTTTCCTATGTTTTTCCACTTTTTTCTACTCATGAAAGTTTATATGTGGGTACATTAACAAAATTAATTATCAAGGCTCATTTTTGTGCTCTTTGTTTACCACCATATTTGATTTAAGGTGGGGCGTTAGTGTTATTTTTCGAATGCATCCAACTAGTATTAGTAGTAAGCTCATGTATACACCCTTATTTGTTTGGGTGTGATAATTATCCATTTGCTAAACATTGATCATCTTCCATTGCTATATATAGAGGATTCTCTCTAATAAAAGTTATTAGTCTTTTGTAGTAGTTCTTGTCCCTATATATATATATATATATATTCCCTGGGAAAAATCGTAATTTTCTATTATGGTGGAAAATTACATGTTGTAGATGCCATTGGCATATGCAATACGAGTGACCGAAGTCATCTAAAAGTAGTAAGTATGTACAAAAAACCCGGAAGGGTGTTCCATAATGTATCTGTATGCATATACATATATGTTACAAAATTTCAAAAAATAACCAAAAGAAAAACTGAGTCAATATTCAGATGTCTAAAAAAAACTTGATAAATTAGGTCCTATCAGCCCTTTGCTGATCCTGTTCTATATATGGTCTGTGGTAGTACTGATAGGCATGTCCCTATCTATCCTCCTGTATCATCCATTCTCCTTTGGGATGGTGCACTGCCTCTTTAGAAAGATGATTCGCAAATTTGTTACGCTCCCTGTAAATATGAGTACATTAAATATGATCAAAATATGATTTTAAAAACAATGCATCATCCAGAATGTTCCTGAGTGTGTGAACATGGCATGTAGTAATGCAATTGAACCAATTTATGACAATCTTAGAGTCCCCAAAGACTTGTAATTATCGACAGTTTTGGTATATTTTAGTTTTGGTATAATGCAAAGTATACTAGATGGTGAAGCAAAAGTATCTCAATGAAGTTGTTTGCGCCATCTCCCAATCCCATACAGATGCGGAATATATGTGTCTCGGAAAGGTGTAATAGGATCCCACACCCCTAGTCTTGAGCATAGTGGTCAAAGTAGGCCCAGGGATGAGTATGATCTATAACCTCTAGGATGATTGTTCGAATCATGGTAGGTTGTTCATCATCCAGAATTTCATTGTAGTTGTTGCAAAATTTTTGGGACAATAAGATGCCATCTAATGTGTTTGCTGTTAAAAATGATGTTGTTCCTGCAGAGCCATACATTCCAACATAGCATTAATGGGAGATTTCAGGATTTCATGCTGGGGGCAACAGTCCACCAGCTGTTCCGAGCATCCTTTATACTATCCCCTTCCCATCGCTGACTGATATTTAGCAACGACAACACTTGTTCCCAAAGCTATTGTGTGATGGTGCAAGATAGGAATCGATTCCTCCTCTCATCGACATAGAATGCACTAGGATGGACCCTGGAAGGATCATTTCATAAGGTTAGTACCAGTTGGAGTATTGTCCATGATGATGCTCCACATGAGGAGATGAGTGTGTGGCAAGCCTTTGAGTTTCCATAGCATACGGCACCAGCTTTCCAATGACTGGGGTTTATGAGTTGTGTGGATGATAGGGTATCCATATTTTGGAGTGTATGTCCCCCACACAACTAGAGCCCAAATAAGTTCATCCTCATCATCCCTGAGCCTCACATGTGATTCAATTAATTCATTTGTGTATTGTCTCCACTCCATACTCCATTGATTGGGTGTACCAAGATCATCAGCAGAACACCAAGCGAATCAGTCCCCTATATGGGAAATTGTGGTCACTCCATTTTGGTTTAGGAATGCTATCAGATCCGGAGGTAGATTGTTCAATTGGCCACATTCGATCCATTGATCAGCCCCGATGCAGACAACTGAACCATTCAATTCGCCAAGTGAGGCACTCCTGATAATGGGAAGAGTATGAATGACAACTTTCCATATCACCGATATTCCTTGTTTGTTCCAAGTTGGTAGCCGAACCCATTCCATAATATTGCGAAGCCAGATTTATTTATAGGTAACAACTTCTGTCCATAGGATTTTGTGTTCCAGGAGAAGCCAACCCAATTTGGCCTCTAGTACTTGAGTAAATGCAGGGAGATCCTTAAGGCCCCACCCCCCCTTTTTTTGGGACTACAATTCTACTCCATTTAAACCATGCAAAGGGTTTCCTTTCCTTGTGCCCCTTCCATAAGAAATTGCAGCATATCCTTTGTATCTGGGATAATATACCTTGAGGAATCCATGCAAGATACATCCAATAGACCGCGGTGACTTCTAGAACCAGATTTTATGAGCACCAGACGTCTTGCCGTAGATAGTAGTCGATGACTCCAGTTGTTCATTCTTCTTTTGACCTTGGCCACTAACCAAGTCCAATTAGCTATTTTGTATCCATCAGATTTTATACAGAAGCCTAGGTATTTCAATCCATCCTCTAATTGTAATCTCTAGAAAGGAAATTTTTGGGATGCTTGATAGGATTCCTAAGGGGAGCAGGGAGAAAGGGTGATGGTGGATTTGTGTCTATTTATTTCCATCCCCGTTGTTGTGCTAAATAAACACAACACCTCAGAGAGAGTGTTATAGTCTTGTATGCCGCCATTGAGGAAGATCATAATATCATCCACGAATAAAAAGTGAGTGAGAGTGCTCCGATCTATGATCTTGAGTCCCATAAGCCTACCTGATCTTGTTTCTGATGAGATTAGCTTGCTTAACCCTTCCATAACAATCAGGAAGAGAAGTGGAGAGAGTGGGCATCCCTGTTTGAGTCCCGGCTCCACAGGAAAGAAATAGGAGGTCGATCCATTTATGAGAGTACTGAACGAGACAGATGTAATGCAACACATGATCCATCTAATGAGTGGGATAGGGAAGCCCAAGTGAGTTAGAATCATCCTTATGAAAAGTCAACTGACTCAATCAAAAGATTTAGAGAGATCTATTTTGAGTATGGCGCCTTTCATATTCTTCGGATGGTATGAAGGGCTTCCTAGGCCGTGCCTATGGCTTCATGGATCTGACGGTTATGGAGAAAGGAAAATTGTTCAGAGGATATATTGTCTCATAGGATTAGCTTGATTCAGTTCGCGATAATCTTGGCAATAATCTTGTAGAGGCAATTGCAGAGAGAGATCGGCGGAAAGTCGCTGAAAGATTGAGAGGAGTCCATCCTGGGAATCAAGGCAATGAAAGTGGTATTTATGGCTTCATACATTCTCCTAGATGTTTTCATTCCTCAATCACCTTGAGAAGGTCTAGGCCAATGACGTCGAAAAAGGTTAGATATAATTCCATTCACCATCCATCCAACCTTGGACTTTTATCCTTCTTGAACCACTTTAATGTACTCTCGAGTTCCCCCATGGTAACTAGTTTGATAAGGTCCTCCTCCGAGTCTGGCTCAACAAATCTAGGGTAGTGCCTTGCAATATGAATAATTTCTGCAAGTGTTGCACCTAGTGGGGCTTTCAAAAGCTGCTTGAAGTGTGTATTTCCCATCTGTGCCAGTTGATTATAGGTATTGGCCATTTTCCCATGTTCTGTGGGCATCTGCCATATGGTATTGAAGGCCCTCCTTCCATTGGAAAATTTATGAAGGAACTTAGTATTGCCATCCCTAGTTTGAAACCATATCACTCTGCTCTGAGTCTCCATGCCTCTCCAGCAGATCTTTGGGCTTCCAAGCCTGTTAAATGAATTTTAGCTTCTACTGAGGTGTACCCTCTACCATGGTCATCCATTAGCATATCCAACTGTCTTTCAATATCACAAAGAGTTTGATCCTCCCTAGCCTTTTTCCCTTTTTCCCTTTTTCCCATAATATAGAGAGTCTTTTAGAGGATGGTCTCTCCAATACTCCTATACTAACTTGAGGTAATCAGTGTCCTTTAACCAAGTCGAGTTGAATTTAAAGGGTTACGTGGGCTTTCTTGTAGTACCAGCCAGCTCCAAATAGATGGGGGAATAGTCCAAGATCCCTTCAGAACCCACCCACTGCCTATAATTTGTGATGGTTGCTAACAGGTCTTCATGGATGAGAAATTGATGCAATCTTCTGCCTAGTGCCGCATCTCCAGTCCTTTTGTTGTGCCAAGTTGGCAATTTTTTGTTCATGGGGATACCAATAAGGCGGTGTTACTCCAATAGTAATTCTAGCTGGTCAAGAGGGGATCCAAATGAGAATTATGTCCCCAGGATTCTTCATGACCAATGGTAAAGTTTAGGTCTTTGCCTAATATAGTAGAGTTGTCTATCAGGGGAAGCCCTAAAAACTTATGCCATAAATACAGTATGCTATGATTAGGGGCATATATATTAATAATGCGGAGATTCCTTCCCAGCTTTGCAAAGAAAATGTCCATACCTAGGAACCCATGTCCACCCTAAGAAGAGATAGTTTTGATGGTCCAGGGGTTTACCCCCAGAGAAATACCCCCCAAATGCCCTATGACATCAAAGGCATGAAAGCTCCATCCAAGCATCATAGATTTTAGGGTCCGGGTTATCTCCTTAGCCATACCAAGGGTCTCTTGTAGAAAAATGATATCACAGGGCTCATAGTCCAAAAGCCTCTTCAGAGCTAACCTTTTGGGAGGGCTAGCCAAACGCCTAAATTTAAAAGATACCCACTTCATGGGGGAACCCTTGTTATGTTCTTGACCTGTGAGAAGATACCAAAATACCAAATATGCAAAGAAATATACCCAGAACACAAAACAATAAGAAATAAAAGCAAGTATTTTATTATTCAGAAAGGAAAGCAATGTTTACTTGCCTCTTCGAGGGGGCAACCTCCAATAGAGCTGGGCTCAATTACAAATTAAGACACAATGCTCCTTGAGGGGAGTCTCTATCCTTTATATAGGATTCATACATGCAATACCATGGGTCAATACCATGGTTCTTATTAATACCATCTATCTAATACCATGGCTCATTTGCAACTAATTGTGGTCCCTTCTTTGATTGCAGGTCGACCACTTACAATTATTAATATGGGCTTTATTGACTCTGTACTTAACTATAACTATGACTCAATCCTATTACATAAATAAGGGGGTAGGGTTGGACCCTAACATGCCCTCCCCCATAAGAATAGCCTTGTCCTCAAAGCTGAAGCTGTGGAAACTGCTGAAGGACAGTGGATGGTTCCCAGGTCACATCTTCCGGAGAGGTGTCTTTCCACTTGACAAGGACTTCCTGGATCGTGCAGTCGCGTAGGTGCCATTCTCGTGTGTCAATAACCTGTTCAGGTTGGATCCAGATTGACCCTTCTTCATCCAATTCAAGTAGATTGGTTTGAATTCGACAATGGTTCCCAATCACTTTCTTGAGGCATGAGACATGGAAGACTGGATGGATTTTTGCAGTGGGTGGCAAAGCTAGCTTGTAGGTGACTTCTCCAATGCGCTGAAGTACTTGATATGGCCTATAGAATTTTGGAGATAATTTCTGAAAACCCTTGTCTTTGAGTGATGTTTGCTTATATGGTTGCAGCCTCTAAAATACCTTATCCCCTTCTTGAAATTTGTGTTCTGAACAATGATGATCTGCCTGTTGCTTCATGCAGTTTTGAGCTTGATGGAGATTCTCTATGAGGTGGGCCAGCATGGTTGTGCAGTTCTGTAGGAGTTGATCCACTACTTGTACCTTCAAGCATCCCTTGATATAAGAAGTAGGTGAAGGAGGGAGTTGACCATAAACTGCTTCATATGGAGTCATTTTGGTGGTGGCATGATAGTTGGTGTTATACCACCATTTGGCTAGAGGTAACCACTGTACCCATAGATGTTTCTTTTCTAAAGTGAAACACCTAAGATAGGTCTCCAGACATTTGTTGACTGGTTTAATTTGACCATCAGTTTGGGGATGATAGGAAGTATTGAGTTGTAGTTGGGTACCTTGTAGCCTGAAGAGTTCCTGCCAAAAGTTACTGGTGAAGATCGGGTCACGATCAGACAAAATGGAGTGGGCATGCCATGCAATTTGAAGATCTGGTCCATGAAAGATTGAGCTACCAAAGTCGGTGTAAAAGGGTGGGGTAGGGCACAAAAATGAGCATACTTAGAAAGTTTGTCCACAACCACCATGATGACTGACTTGTTGCCTGACTTTGGAAGACCCATAATGAAGTCCATAGAAACCTCCGTCCAGATTGAGGCTGGGATGGGCAATCGCTGTAATGTGCCTGGGGATTTGAATTTTTCTCCTTTGTGGCACTAACATACATCGAACTCAGCTACAAAAGTAAGAATGTCCTTTTTCATGCTTTTCCAAAAGAATGAACGTCGAGTACGAGCATAAGTCTTTTGAAAACCTAAATGGCCTGTAGTGGGAGATGAGTGTAACTCCACCAAAATGCGACTTTTGAGAGTGGATGTTGGTGATATCACGACTCTGTCCTTGTAACGAAGAATCTCATCCTTCTAAGCGTAGCCCACTGTGGAATTTGGATCCGATGCAATTTGTTAATGAGTTGGGAGAGAAAAGGATGTGAAAACCATTCCTTGTGAGCCTCTTCAATCCATTCTAGAATAAGAATGGAGATTTTGAGTAGGGTGTTTTCCTCCTCAAATTGGTGTGATAATGCATCTGCGACGACATTTTCGCGCCCTTTCTAGTAAATTATCTCATAATCATATCCCAACATTTTGGTGAGCCATTTATGTTGTTATGGCGAGGATAGGCGTTCCTCCAAAAAATATTTAAGGCTTTGATGGTCTGTGCAGATTTGGAAATGTCGCCCCAATAAGTGTGGTCGCCAAGTATCTACTGCATGTAATATGGCCATCATCTCCTTCTCATAGGTAGATTGTCCCAAATTTGTCCCACTTAGTTATTGGCTAGTGAAGGCCAAGAGTCGACCTTCCTGCATTAAGACCGCCCCAATACCCGCACATGAAGCATCACATTCAATCACAAAAGATTTGGTGAAGTCGAGTAGTGCTAATACGAGAGTGGAACACATGGCATGTTTGAGAGCTATAAATGCCTGTTGCGCTTCATCATTCCATAGAAATGAATTTTTCTTGAGGAGGTGATTGAGGGGTCTAGCAATGTGACCATAATTGTGGACAAATTTGCGATAGTAGCCCATGAGACCCAAAAATCCTCTCAAGCTCTTCAAGGTCTTTGGTTGAGGCCAATCCTGCATTGCCTGGATCTTTTTGGGGTCCACCATGACACCTTCATGCCCCACAATGTGGCCTAAATACTCAACTTATTCCATGCCAAAAGAGCACTTGGACATCTTGACAAATAATTTATGCTTCCGGAGTAGTTGCAAGAGCAGATCTACATGTTGAAGATGTGTAGCCCAGTTGCGACTGTAGATGAGGATGTCATCAAAGAAAACAAGGAAAAAATTTCTAATATATGGTTTGATCAGGTGGTTCATGAGGCTCTGAAAAGTGGATGGGACATTACAAAGACCAAATGGCATGACCAGGAACTCATAATGGCCTTCATGAGTTTGGAAAGCAGTCTTTGGAATGTCTACTTCTTTCATGCGAATTTGGTGATAGCCCAAGCGCAGGTCGATCTTAGTAAATAATTGAGCCCCATTTAGTTCATCCAGCAAATCATCGACAACCGGGATGGGAATTTATCTTTGACCGTCAACTTTTTGAGGGCCTTTAAGTCTGGACACATACGCCATTCCCCATCTTTCTTAAGCACCATGACCACAGGTGATGAATAAGGACTAATGATAGGATGAATGACGCCTGCTTCCAAGAGTTCCTTGATGATATTTTCAATTTCATTATTTTGGGCGAACAGATATCTATATGGGCACACATTTGGTGGTTGGGCCCCTGGGACCAAAGTAATGTTATGATCATGTTCCCCTCTCGAGGGTGGAAGCTCATGAGGCTTGTCAAAGACTCGCAGATGGTTGTTTAAGATCTGTTGCATCTCAGGATGAAAATGAAGAGAAGTGGGTTTGAAGGCTTGGATGGCATTAAATTGGGCTATAACTCCATGGTGGCCCTTTTTTAACAATTTTTCCATCCTATGTGAGCTGATGATAGAGGGATCACCCGCCTGGAGTCTGCGGAGATTATGTGTGTAGTTGTTATGCTTAAAGCTCATATATAACTCCTGGAAATCCATTATGACTGGGCTGAGTGTGTGGAGCCATTCAGCACCCAAGACAATGTCACACCCTCCCATGTGTATGGCAAACATGTGGGTCTTTAACTGATAATACCCCATTTGAAGTTTGACATTGTCACAGCGGCCTTCACATTTCATTGTCCCCCCTTCAGCAATTTGGACCTAGAAGTTAGAGACTGCTCTGACAAAACAATGCATTGCTTCTGCGACTCTTTGATGGATAAAGTTATGTGTACTACCACTATCAATCAAGACTACTATAGGGAGACACTTAATAAAACCTCTAATTTTGAGAGTTTGGGGAGAAGAAATCCCTGCCAAAGCATGAAGCGAGATAACTAGTTCTTCAGGTACATTGTCCAGTTGGTTGTCCTCATCTTCCTCCTCTAGTTCCTCAAGTGGTGGGGCTTCCTCCGATGAACTGTGATTAGTAGCATCAATTTAAAAGAATTTGGGCTCCTTGCATTTATGCCTGAGGGAGTATTTCTCATCACAATAGTAACACAATCCTTGCTTTCTTCTTTCCACCATTTCCGTTGGGGACACCTTTTGAACCTTGAGTGTTTGGGTAGTGCTTTGAGCCTAGGTGGGGTGACCCTTGGCTATGAAATTTGGGCGATTGGACTGGGCCACTAATGCACGTTCTACTTCACGATCTATCTTGCAAGCATCTAGCCATGAGGTTGGGTGTTGCAGTCGGACATGGGCTTTTATTGCTTCTTTGAGACCACTGACAAAACATTCCAAGTAGAACTGGTCGTGTAGACCTCCTGTGCAGAAGGCTAAGGCTTCAAAGGCTATAATATATTCGTTCACTGTTCCTGTCTGTCGGAGCTTAGTGAGACGACCCAAAAAGTTAGATTCATGGTCAAAGCAATCCATAAGAGCTTTTGTGAATGTCTGCCAAGTCATGGGCCTTCCATAGCAACATTGATGCCACTACCACCATTGCCATCTTTCACTGTCGAAGTACATGCTACCCACACTAAGCTGAGTTGCATCATCTCTGATGTGATTCAGTGTGAAATATTGCTCCATTTGTACTAGCCATGTGGCCAGATGAGAGCCATCAAATTTATACATGTCCAGCTTGGGTGGTGTCATCTGGGACTGTTGGTGGTTGCCAAAGAGGTGAAGAGAATGGCTAGACTCGCCCTCAATGTTTTCATTGAAAGCATATGCCTCCGAGTGTTCCTCCGACTTGCCCTTTACGAGTGTGTTGGCTAAGGTCTTGAGTGATGATGGTATTGTGTCCAACTTCATTTCAAGGGTGTCGATCTTCTCATTGGCCATAGCTTGAGCTCTAGTTTGTACCATGCATCGATCTGGTGCACTTTAAAATTTGGGACCGCCCAAAATTCTTGACGCTAACAAGTGAATGGTACCACCTTGCTCAGCTCGTCAACCTGATTCTTATGGGCTAAGTCTCCTATAAGGATCCCGGGAGGGTCTCAGACTGATCTGTCAGCTCCCTCAACTGTAGAGTATGAGTAGGAATGTGGCAATGACCGAACCCTTGCTGCTAGATCTGAATGGCGGATATGATTGTGGTGATTGTTACCGAACCCAACGACTAGATCTGATAAATCTGATTGGCAGATCTGATAAATCTGAATGGAAAAACTGATTTTTGCGGCTGCGACAGAACCCCATCTGCTAGATCTAATCTAGCAAAGATTATGCGTGATCTAGAGAGAGACCCAGGAAATATGGTCTCAAGGAGTGTCAGGTGCTACAAATCACAATATACACAAGGGTCTGACAGTAGTACTTAGCCCAATCCTTCAGGGCACTAACCAAGGAGGATCAACCGTACCCTTAGTCATACAGCCCGACTACCCTATCGTACGCACCAGTAATCTCCCCGAGTGTTGTTCTCCATGTACTGTAGCAGCAAGATGGCTGACGGTTTATCTATGGCGAGGTTTCAAGAGAGCCTAGGGGGGTTTCCGATATACCTAGAGGGTACTTGGAAGACAGTCCGTGCGTGGTTCTGTCTAATGCACTACCACTCGAAGGGGTACCCACAAGGGTTACAAGGGAGTCCAATAAGCGTGACCACCTTTTGTCTTTCCCACATGCATGCCTCCCCAAATTCGTAGGTTTATGCGCTCAACGACAGATCCCATGGTTTAAAGACACTGGAACACATCTCTAGCCAAATAAAAAATTTGCTAAAAATGGAGATCCCACTGGCCCTAGAAGGAGCTCTGATACCACTTGTTATGCTCTTGACTGGCAAGAAGATACCAGAATACCAAATATAAGAAGAAATTACCCAAAACACAGAACAGTAAGAAAAAACAACAAGTATTTTATTATTCAGAAAGGAAAGCAATGTTCACTTGCCTCTTCGAGGGGGCAACCTCTAATAGAGCTGGGCTCAATTACAAAATAAGACATGATGCTCCTCGAGGGGAGTCTCTATCCTTTATATAGGATTCATACATGCAATACCATGGGTCAATACCATGGTTCTTATTAATACCATATATCTAATACCATGGCCCATTTGCAATTAACTGTGGTCCCTTCTTTAATTGTGGGTCAACCACTTACAATTATTAATATGGGCTTTATTGACTCTTTACTTAACTATAACTATGACTCGATCCTATTACATAAATAAGGGGGTTAGGGTTGGACCTTAACACTCTGCTTCAGACTCTGAAACCATTTGGAAATTGATCAAGGTGGATGTGGCTGGCCACCTGGATATTCCATTTGGACCCCCACCACTGTCTCTTTCAATGTTTCAGTTTCCTTAATTGTAGCACAATCTATGATTTTTGGCAGTTTTTTGGGTCCTAAACTTCCAGAGCCGTTTTAAAGCCATAAACGTCATTTTTTGGGAAAATTGGGCCCAATTTGGCTCCTTATTTAGTTTTGGTCACTTAGAAGTTGGATTCCTTGGATAGTTATTTCTAACAAGGTATTGTGCGCATCAAATGAAGATCGTATGCCAAAGTTACGACCCCGGGGAGTTGATGTACCAATTTACCCAAACGGGGCCCATTGTTTTGGCGCTTCATCTCCTAGGGTTAGGTTTTTGGATGTTTAGGGTTTTCCATTGTTTCTTAATAATAAATAGGCCTCTGAGCCTCATTGTAATACAGTTCAAAGGCAGGTAGTCGCCACATCTCTTCTCAGAGATAAGCTATCATTGCCCGAGCTAGTCTTATTTCCATTATGTTTGTAAGCATATTTTGGTATTTGATATTAATGAAATGAAGTGTTATTTCTACTACATCTCTGTATTTATGGTTATATCTATAATTTTTTGGGTTCTTGTTTAAGTTCGGATCAACAATTCCAAAGCTCAAAACTAGGAAATAATCCCATCACACCATGGCTCTCCGAAAAAAGGAAAGGCAAGGCTGAAAACCATTGTCATAACTCAACAAGACCATGCCACCAACAACCAAAGAACCAAATAACAACATGCAAAGTCATGCATGTCAAAACCAGCTAGGAAATCACACATGCAATATGTTACCTGCAAGTATATCTATTGAAGTTGCTTGATCATGCTCTTCCTTTCTTGCTCTTTGCTTTCCTTTCTTTCCCTTGTCCTTCCTTTGCTTTCTTTTCCCTTCCTTGCTTCAAGGCTAGAATACCCATGACCTTGGTATTATTTATGCCTTTCTTAACTTTTACATGAAATTTTGGCCAGAGTTGTTACAGAACCCAACCCCTTGGGATAATATCATCCTCGATGTTCAATGACACCTATAACCAACAAAGCCATTGCAATCGAACATACTTCCCATGGAGCTTTATAACTTAGCTCGTTGCAATATTTATAATGACCACTACTTAAACATGATAAACATATCATTTATTGGAGCTTTATAACATACTCATTACGATATTTACAATAACCACATGTGCACATATACACATTTGCTAAACCAACAAATAAAATGATACAAAGCCTACATCAGCAACAAGGGAATCCTGAGTCGTACATCTCTACCCTCAAAAGTAATGCCAGGATTCACTTCCTTCCCAGGAAGTCCAGAATCCACTACCAAGGTCAAAGTTGCATCTAATGTCCAACACTACAATCCTGCGCCACTTTTCCTCTCAGCGAACAGTTATTGGCTCATTGTTCTAGGGTGCACTCCTAATGTGCAATTGATTCCATATATAAATGCTAATGTCCAAAAAACCCATTTTCGACATTCCCTTCTCCACTACACAGTCCCTTAGGAAATCTGGCCACCCCTTCCATGCATCTTCCAAGTTCCTTGGCATCCCCTATCCCAGGTGATCCATCCCTTGGAAAGGCTTCCTCACATCAGAAGGTCAAACAACCAAGGCATATAGCTACCTCAAAACCATCATATCAGTCATAGCATGCTCCAAGAAATCAATGGAGACTATTGGGTACCAATGTACCATAATGGTCATGCTCCTTAAGTGTTTTACCATCATACTGATACCTGTTCCAATTTCTTTCACTCCTGCTACTAATTCTTAATTCGATTTCAACCACCCAACTAGGAATTTCCATGCTTCCTGTACCAAGCACATAACTTCCATTAGATTTAAAATAAATTGAAATAAATTCACATCATACCTCATCGATAGCTTGTCAAAAAGGTACACTTGCAATCATGTTTACTTCTCGTCACAACAAGTCAAACTAGTTGTTCGATCAAATCATCATGTATAAACATATCACATCAGGCTAGATCAAAACACAACCATCATAAATCAAAATCGTGAATCGCATGCAATCATCATAAACCAGAATCATAGATCACATATAACCATCATAAATCATAATCATAGATCATATGTATAATAAACTAAAATAAAATACCAATACTTATCCTTCTTCATTCCTTACTTTTGCCTTTGTTCTTTTTGTACACACACTGAATTGGTTGCCACGTCTGGAAAGCACCTAGTGCCTTTGCTTCTCTTCAATCACGTACACATACACAATGTATATTACACCACATACATCCACACACAGCATACGACATCACACAATGCATACACCTACACCAGATATCCATCACGACACGCACACCTACTCTTGGTGTACAACACAACACAATACATACTCCTACATTCGGTGTACAACACAATATACATACACACATAGTACAAAACAATGAATACACATGTCACGATGCCATGACTACACAATTCACATACGTAGTACCACATGTACACAACACAACATGTACGACATGCACATAATACCACATGCACAACATGCACACAGTACCACCTATACACATCACCACCTACACAATGTGTACACAACATCATATGTACACTGCACCACCTGCATAACGTGTGCACATAGCCACATGTACATCACACCACTTGTACAATATTTACACAATACCACATGAACATAGCACCACATGCACGACATGTACAAGACACCACATGTACACAACACCACACGCACAACATGTACACATCACCACTTGCACACAACACCACATGTACACAACACCACATGCACACAACACCATCTGTACATAACAACACATGTACAACATGCACACAACACTATATGTACATAGCACTACATATACAACATGTACATAGCACCATATGCACACAACACTGCATATCCATCATGCCCACTATACAATATGTACACGTCACCGCATATCCAACATGTACACAGCACCATCTATACTCAGCACTGCATATGCAATATGTACACAACACCATAGCTACAATAACTGAATATACAATATGCACAACATATACACAATAGTAGCACTGCACATCCAAAACCACACTGTCTCTAGCAAGCAACCTTGCTTCCAGTGTCTTTTTGCCATCCGTGCTTATCCTAGCATGTCGGAGATCATACTACTTTCATTCCGCAGATGTATCCCTCAGTATAGCTTGTCCATAACATAGACGTAATATAATCACATAATATCAACTCATAACCACATGATATTGACCTCGTAGATTTGTCAAGACTATTCCCACTTGATTCCTCATAAACCAGGAACCTCTTCATGTCATTCACTTGCGTAAGCTATCATTCCTCCACAAGAATGATTCTTGATGACCCTGTCAGATAGCAGCATACATACATACATATATATACATACAAATATTAGCATTAAACAATCATGATCCTGTCGGACAACGACATACGTACATGCATATATACATATAAACATTAGCATAAAAACAATCATGATCCATGATGACCCTGTCATACATGACATACATACATACATACATGTATATATATAGACATCAGCACAATCATGATCACAACATAATTACTAGATACCATAAGGTCAAGGCTAAGAGAACTCCCTTTATCTATTTGCAACGTGCACAACATTGAGAACAACGATTCCCAACATAGCCAAGGCATCTTACGCCTCAAATCTATACAGTTTACCTTTCCTAATTACTTTTGTCATGATTGTCCTACCATCATCCATTTACACCAATGGACACAACCAATCCAACTAGTTGTCATACTCTTGCCTTCAACTACCCTTATACATGAACCGGCTTCATTTGAGTCTTATATTGCCCGCTGGACTTCATTCAACTCTCCCACTAACTGTCCTCTTTTCCCAACCAAATCTAGATACCATCAAACATAAAATGAAAGAACAAGAAACAAACAAGAAGCAAACCATGAAAATCAATAACAATACGACACCACAAGCAAAGTGGTATGGCCATACACTAGACATAAACAGACCATTAATCAAGCACTAACAAATCACAAAAGACTGAAAGCACAATACTAACAATAGACACCATGAATCAATCCCATGGTTCCCAAGGAAAGCTCAACCCGAACCTTCTTCAAGATTTCATGGCAACCTCTCTTTCCATGCAACTCCCCGCATCACACTATCATAAACACATAATTGTTAGTGTACAAATAAATATAACAATATAGCAGTTAGCTTACCTTGTTATGCCAAGCATGTTGCCTTGTAGCTAAACACATCTCGACCACATGTTCCAAGGATCAAGGCAACATATCTACTAATTTGAAATCAACCTTTACCAAGACTAACAATCACGTCATAATCCATAGTCAACTCAGTGTCATTAGATATAATGCTACAACTATCACCAAATCCAACCAGGTTCAGGACTTCCACGTACCACCCGACCATAGACATGGCTGAACCAAATATTTCTTTCAACCAATCACCCTCATGCCGTATTCCAAGCATGAATGTGGGATCTCATGAATAAACCAATACAAAAACAACCAAGGGAATCCAGAGGTTAAACCACCTCCACCCTCACCAAACCGTGATTTCACCAAAACCGGCACTGAGATAACAAAACCAAACCGAGCTTGGAATGCCTCTGAACTCCATCACTATCCTTCAGGAATTTTCCTTCTCCTTCTCTCTCAGGCTTTACTGCAATCGACACCAGATCACTAGGCCCTAACTCGACACTCCACCCTCATTCTTTACCATGTATCCTGCCAAAAGCGGTCAAGGGATTCCTAGGCCTTTGGGAGTTTTCATGAGACCACATCTGCCCTAGATTCTGAAACCATTCGGCAATTCCAAAGCTCAAAACTGAGAAATAATCCCATCACACCATGACTATCTGGAAAAAGGCAAGGCAAGGCTAAAAACCATTTTCATAACTTGGCAAGACCATGCCACCGACAACCAGAGAACCAAATACCAACATGCAAAGCCATGCATGTCAAAACCAACTATGAAATCACACATGCAATATGTTACCGACAAGTATTCTTGCTGAAGCTGCTTGATCATGCTCTTCCTTGCTTGCTCTTTGCTTTCTTTTCTTTTCCTTATCCTTCCTTTGCTTGTTTTTCCTTTCCTTGCTACAAAGCTAGAATTCTCCAAGAAAACTCCAAGTGTCCTAGAGTGTAAGAGAGAGAGAATAATGAGAGAGCTCCAAAACTAAACTGACAAAAGGTTACACTGACCAAGCTGGAGCAAAAGCTTGCAACCTGATCCTCATAATCCTTTTTATTAATGAGGCCCCTATTTTCTTTAATTTCCATTATTTTCCTTCATTTTCCTCCTCACATGCAACCTATGACCTTTCACCTTCCTTTTCTCCTAATTTCCATTATTTCATTAATAAAATGCCAATTAATTCCATTTGCCTTTTCAAAGACTTTTCTATTGTATTTTCCAATTTCCTTAGCCATAATAAACCAACGAACACCCACACTTGGATGTCTTGCCCAAAATTCATCTTGGAATACGTGTCCCATGACATTGGTCTTATTTTTTCCTTTGTTAACTTTTACATGGAATTTTGATGAGGGTTTTTACAGAACCCTACCCCTTGGGGAACACTATCCTCGATGTTCAATGATACCTATAACTAGCAAGACTGTTGCAACCAAACATACTGCCCATGGAGCTTTATAACTTAGCTCATTGTAGTATTTACAATGACCATTGCTTAAACATTACAAACATATGGTTTACTAGATCTTTATAACATAACTCATTATGATATTTACAATAACCACATATACACATATGCACATTTATTAAACTAGTAAATAAAAGGATACAATGCTTGCATCAGCAATAAGGGAATCCAAAACCTTACACCTCTACCCTAAAAAGTAATTCTAGGATTCACTTCCTTCCTAGGAAGTCCAGAATCCACTACTAAGGTCAAAGCTGCATCTAGTGTCTAGTGCTACAACCTTGTGCCACTTGTCCTCTTAGCGAATAGTTACCAACTCATTGTTATAGGGCGCACTCCCAATGTGCATATGATTCCATATGGAAATGCTAATGACCAAAATAAATTAATCCCTGACCTTCCCTTCTCTTATACACAGTCCCTCGGGAAATCTGGTCACCCCTTCCATGCAGTCACCCGCCTTCCAAAGTTCCCAAACATCGCCTATTCCAAGCGATCCATCCATTGGCAAGGATTCCTTTCATCGAAAGGTCAAACAAATAAGGCATATACCTACCTCAAAACCATCATACCAATCATATCATGCTCATGGAAATCAATGGACACTATTGGGTGCTAGTGTCCCACAATGGCCTTGCTCCTGAAGTGCTTTACCAACACACTGCTACATGTTCCAATTTATTTTCACTATTGCTGCTAATTATTGCAGTTGATTTCAACCACCCAACCAAGCATTTTCTTGCTTCCTATACCAAGCACATAACTTCCATTAGATTTAAAATAAATTCACATCATACCTCATCGGTAGCTCATCAATAAGGTACACTTGCAATCTTGTTTACTTCTTGTCATAACAAGTCAAACTAGTTGTTCAATCAAATCATCATGTATAAACATATTACATCACGTTAGCTCAAAACACATCCATCATAAATCAAAGTCATGAATCACATGCAATCATCATAAACCAGAATTATATATTACATATAACCATCATAAATCAGAATCATAAATCATATGTATAATAAAACTGAAATAAAATACTAATACTTATCCTTCATCAATATTTAATTCTTCCTTTTCCCTTTCTATACACACACCGGATCGGTTTCCATGCCCGACAAACACCCAATGCATTTTCTTCTCTTCACGTGCACATACACAATGTACATCACAACACATACATCCACACATAGCATACGACATCATACAATGCATACACCTTCACCTGATATACATCATGACACATACACCTACACCTGATATACATCACAACACATACAACTACACATGGTGTACAACACAACAAAATACATACTCCTACATCCATTGTACAACACAATATACATATGCACACATATTACAAAACAACAAATACACATGTCACGATGCCATGACTACACAATGCACATACGTAGTACCGCATGTACAGAAGACAACAAGTATGACATGCACATAATATCACTTGTACACCAGTACCTCATGTACAACATGTACACAATACTACCTATACGCAACATCACCTACACAACGTGTACACAATATCACATGTACACGACATCACTTGCACAATGTATAGACAACGCCACATGTACATCGCACCACTTGTACAACTTGTACACAATACCACATGTACACAACACCACATGCACGACATGTACACGACACCACATTTACACATCGCCACACACACGACATGTACACAACACCACCTGCACACAACACCACATGTACAACATTTACACAACGTCACATGCATACAACACCACATGTACAATCATGCACACAACACCATATGTACATAGCACCACATGTACAACATGCACACAACAGGGTATGTACATAGCACTGCATATACAACATGTACATAGCACCATATGCACACAACATTGCATATAGATCATACGCACAGTACAATATGAACACAACACCGCATATCCAACATGTACATAACACCATCTATACCCAACACTACATATGCAATATGCACACAATACCATAGGTACAATCATTGAATATACAATATGCACAACATATACACAACACTAGCACTGCACATCCAAAACCACAATGTCTCTACCAAGCAACCTTGCCTCCAATGTCTCTCCGTCATCCATGCTTATCCTAGCATGCAACAGATCATATTGCTTTCATTCTGCTAATGCACCACTCAGTATAGCCTATCCATAACATAGACATAATATAATCACATAATATCAACTCATAACCACATGATACTGACCTTGTAGATTTGTCAGGACTACTCTTCCCACTTGATTCCTTATAAACCAGGAACCTCTTCATTTCATTCACTTGCATAAACAATCATTCCTCCACAAGAATGATTCCTAACGACCCTATCAGAAAACAACATACATATATACATATAAATATTAGCATTAAACAATCATGATCCTGTTAGACAACGACATACATATATACATATAAACATTAGCATAAAAACAATCATGATCTATGATGACCCTGTCAAACATGACATACATACATACATACATGTATACATATATAGACATTAGCACAATCATGATCACAACATAATTACCAGATACCATAAGGTCAAGGTTAAGAGAACTCCCTTTATCTGTTCACAACATGCACAACATCAATAACAACGATTCCCAACATAACCAAGGCATCTGACACCTCAAATCTATTTATTTTACCTTTCCGGATTACTTTTCTCATGACTGTCCTGCCATCATCCATTTACACCGACGGACCCAACCAATCCAACTAGTTGTGATACTCTTGCCTTCAACTGCCCTTATACATGCACCAACTTCATCTAAGTCTTACATTGCGTGCTGGACTTCATTAAGCTCTCCCTAAGCTCCTCTAACTTCCCTCTTTTCCCAACCAATTCCCAAGACCCTCAAACACAAAAGGCAAGAACACAAAACAAACTAGAAGCAAACCATGAAAACCAATAACAATATGACACCACAAACAAAGTGGTATGGCCATACACTATACATAAATAGACCACAATTCAAGTGCAAACAAAGTGGTATGGCCATACACTAAACATAAACATACCACAAATCAAGCGCAAACAAGTTGCAAAAGACCGAACGCTAAATACTAACAATAGACACTGTGACTCAATCCCATGGTTCCCAAGGAAATATCAACCCGAGCCTTCTTCAAAATTTCATGGCAACCTCTCTTGCCATGCAACTCCCTGCATCACACTATCATAACACATAATTGTCAGTGTATAAATAAATATAAAAATATACAAATTAGCTTACCTTGTTACGCCAAGCACGTTGTCTTGTAGTTGAACACATCTTGACCACATGTTCCAAGGATCAAGGCAACATATTTACTATTTTGAAATCAACCTTTACCAAGACTAACAATCACATCATAATCCATAGTCAACTCATAGTCATTAGACATAATGCTACAACTATCACCTACTTACACTCAAGTACATATCAACTGTCTTAACACACATGTGCTAGTACAATCATCTTAAAACAAGATCATTTGAAGACGTACTCATATTATGAAATTCATCAAACATTCAATCAACTTGCAATCACACCATGTTAAATAAATCAACTAGACGACATAATAAACACCATATAGATGACATAAGCCAACTCATATCTTAATGTATCTCAGGGGAGGTTATCTTTTCTGCACAATCAATCCAGATTAGCATGATATAACTTCACGACATATCAAATCAAACACAAATAAGGTTGTGATATCCATAATAGTCACTAGCGAACATGTTCACATCATAAACTCATAAACAATTATCATTCATACATACATAATCACATCTGCATAGTCAGTCTATATTAGTATGACATAATATTACAACATATTAACACATACATGAATGTCATAACCCTAACCATTTGCATGGACCAATCCAAATTAGTATGATCCATATAACATCAAGATCTTAATGTAATAAACCTAATCATCAAGCTAACTATCATATAACGACAACAAGTTAACCTATAACATACTCATCAACAACATATAAAATAATCATCAAGTTATCTAACATAAAACAACAATAGCAATGCATACAACCACATGTTACTAGCATCCATGACTATCCAACACATGTGCATATGACTACACTAATCAACTAGCATTTATCATGTGTGTAACCATAACATCAATAAAATGAAAAACATGTATATAACCCTAATATAACAATCCATTAACTAACATACCTGCATATCAAACATACAATACTTGTATGATGATCTTCTCTTACCCCAAAGTCAAGTGTTGCAACCTCACTTTGATGGTTTGCATCTCCTACTCTATCTCAGTCAACACATTAGCATTATAACATAAAAACTACATCATCATGACAAAACTACATGCAATGCCCTCACCATGCATATCTAACCTATTATGCATGCATAACCATAACCATAACAATGCATTCACAACAACCTATAGATACTAACATGCATAACAAATGCATATAATTAAATAAAGTTAATTATGAATTAACTAACTAGTAACAACTATTTTCTTTCTCAATGACTTGAATCTATTTTCCTAGTGGTTTTAATTAGTAGAAATCGTTACATTAATTAACTAACTAAATTAGCCATACTTTTAATAATCCTTTATTATTTATTATTATTTATATATATTAATATTATAAGTTTGTATTTATCTATATAATTAAATACAATAAAATTACTTTAATTAAAAGAAATCATTACATATACTATTAATATTATAAGTTTTTATTTATCTATATAATTAAATACAATAAATTACTTGTATTCAATTATTGTAATCAATATAACATAACTAACTTATAAATTAACAAACTGATTTCTCCCTATCCCTATCCCTTGGTCCAGTCCAGTCAAATATAGTCGTTTCCTAGTCTATCCTAGTCAAATATAGCCGTTGGATGATCTGCTCTCTCTATTTAGCATACAACCATGATCTAGTTCTTCAACTTGTCCTGACGATGAACCACACTTGTTGGTTCAAAACATGTCGACAAATGAATTATAATGTGATTTCTGTCGAAAACTCTTCTCAAAATATTGACATAGACCACAGAAGCCTAAATTCAACAAATTCATATACAACCGACATGCATTCATGACAAACACATTCCAACAACAACATCATCAACTCTTACATGGAAACACAATTGTAACAATGACCACTACCATGCATATATAACAAGCACATATACAACCTACATGCATGCATGACAAACACATTATTCCCATCTAGTCTAAGTGTTGAACCATCCTTTGATACCACTCTGTAACACCCTCATCCCACATCTACCCAAGTAACTAGCCAACAGGGGTAAATATGCGACGAGAGGCCACTATAATGGGATTCAACCACCTAAGTCACTTTTAGGAAGTGGAATCGATGGAAACACACCACACAAACCTTCCACATTAGTATAAAAACTCCCATGAGCCATCCCAACCACTTAGGTAAACAACCCCTGAGACCAATTGAAGTTTTATTGCATCAAACCCCTAGACGCTCCCTTGATATGGACAAGGGTGTGTTTGGAAGGCTCCAGAAGCTCCCACAGTAAGGGCAAGGGAGCTTCTGGGGAAGTTTTTCCCCAGTGTTGTACCTGCAACTCTAGTATTTGTGCCACTTTTCAAGCCCAGAATCCAGGCCACTGCCAAGAAACCCCTGTAGCTTTTAGAATCCATAATTTACATGACAACAAGACTTGCAAGCCAAAAATTGGCTACAGGACATGGCTTGACCATCCCTAGAGAGGAATGACATTCTATCAAACACTTGGCATCAATGCAATCTATGGGACATGAATACAAGACAGAGCATAAATGACTAATAACTCATATGAGACTTGACAAGAAGAATCGCCACCCTCTTCCCTTAAATGTTTTGACATCATCTAGGTCTTGCATTCATTATCCTTTTAGTTACAAGTAAATACATGAAATAACCATGACTATAACCAGTCATATGACCATGCTTATAACCAGCTTTAAACCATGTAAATAATAATGAGATAACATCCTTTAAGGACACATAATAACAAGTACAAAAACAAGAGAGCTTAGCATTTATTAAACATAGAAAATATCCAACCAGGTTTGGGACTTCCATGTACCACCCGACCATAGATATGGCTGAACTAAATATTTCTTTCAGCCAATAATCACCGTTCCATATTCTAAGCATGAATGTGGTATCTCATGGATAAACAAATACAAAAACAACCAAGGGAATCCAGGGGTTAAACCACCTCCACCATCACCAAACCATGAGCTCATAAAAATCGACACTGAGTTCAGAAAACCAAACCGAGCTTGGAATGTCTCCAGACTCTATCACTGTCCTTGAGGAATTTTCTATCTCCTTATTTCTCAGGCTTTACCTCAATCCACACAGGATCATACGCCCTAAACTGAGACTCCACCCTTGTGATTTACCATGTATTGCACAAAAACCGATCAAGGGATTCCTAGGCCTTCGGGAATTTTCCTGAGACCACCTCCGCCCCAGATTCTGAAACCATCCAGCAGTTCCAAATCTCAAAACCAAGAAACAAGCCCATCACACCATGGATATTCGTAAAAATTCAAGGCAAGGCTGAAAACCATTGTCATAACCCGCAAGACCATCCCACTGACAACTAGAGAACCAAATAACAACATGAAAATTCATGCATGTCAAAACCAGCTAGGAAATCACACATGCAATATGTTACCAACAAGTATTCCTATTGAAGTTGCTTGATCCTGCTCTTCCTTGCTTGCTCTTTTCTTTCCTTTCTTTCCTTGTCCTTCCTTTGCTTTATTTTCCCTTCCTTGATCCATAGCTAGAATGCTCCAAGAATCTATAAGTGTCTGAGAGAGAGAGAATAATGAGAGACCTCCAAAACTAAATTGACAAAAAGTTACACTGACCAAGCCTGAGTAAAAGCTTCCCAATTGATCCTCATACGCATTTTTATTAATGAGGCCTCTATTTTCTTCAATTTCCATTATTTTCCTTCATTTTCCTCCTCACATACAACCTATGACCTTTCACCTTCCTTTTCTCCTAATTTCCATTATTTCATAAATAAAATGTCAATTAATGACATTTTCCTTTTCAAGCCTTTTCCATTGCCTTTGCCAATTTCCTTAGCCATAATAAACCAATGAACACCTACACTAGGATATATTTACCAACATTCAACTTGGAATACGTGTCCCATGTCCTTGGTATTATTTTTTCTATTGTTAACTTTTACATGGAATTTTGACCATGGTTGTTAAAATCTCCCCCTTCTCCTCTCATCCTCCTTCCCTTTAGTCTCTTCCTCTCATCCATCTTAACCACTTACCATTAATGACATGACTACCCCCTCATCCTTTTAACTTAATGTCCTTCATTTTCTTTACCATATCTTATCCAAAAGTAGATTTGCGAAAACACCTTGGGAATAGAAATATGGATATTTAATTTAGAAATAAATTGGAGAAGACTATATCTTATCCAAAAATAGATTTGAGAAGACACATTGGGAATAAAAATATAGATATTTGATTTAGAAATAAATTGGAGAATATCATATCGTATCCAAAAGTAGATTTGAAAAGACACCTTAGGAATAGAAATATAGATATTTGATTTAGAAATAAATTGGAAAAGACCATATCTTATCTAAAAGTAGATTTGAGAAGATGCCTTGGGAATAGAAATACAGATATTTAATTTAGAAATAAATTGGAGAATACCCTATCTTATCCAATACTAAATTTGAGAAGACACCTTGTAAATTGAATAATAATAATAATACAACTCATATCAGTAAAATAAAATTACAGATTCACAAGCGTAGGTATATATCAATATTACTTAATAATTATAAGTCAATATTTCCAGGTTAATTAAACACTAATCAAAATTAGCATGATATGATGAAGTAGGACATTACACCTAATCACACCAATATTATGCTAATCTCTTATGCTCACAAAGCAAGAACCAACACTCAATCAAAAAAGATAGAAAGATAGAAAACCTATTGCCAATTGATTTAGTTGAAGTCATCTTGAACATCTTTGCATCAAGAGAATCTTGAGGGTAGTGGGACTGCAACTCCCATCCGTTCTAAACCAACCAATGACAATTTTGTATCTATTGGGCGGAGTGAGTTCCTTTTCTTGAATTACAGTCGATGCAACAAATTTGTCACATCATGAACATTGATACACGTGGCTTCAATCAAATTTTGGATCTAACATGGGCACTTCTGCATATCTTCCTAAGGGAGCTTCACCACCGTATACCTGCAAAGACCTTAGATTTGTTTTACAACATGGATTTTGCTCAATAAACCCTAAACGATAATATCACACACCAATCACTCGACCATATCATGTAGATGTTTCAAATCAACTAAATACATTGGGAAAAAGATGTACGAGAAAATGATGGAATTCACACCCAAATAAATATGGTACAAAGAAATTCACTTTTCTTTTCCTTGATAAAACTATACAATTTTCATACTAATCGGAAACTTACTAATTAGATGGAGCTTTCCAAAAGCTTGCAATGTTGGAATCTCTTCTTTAAACCAATTGCATCACTATAACTCATACCACTCAAATTGTATTAATCAAAAAAAAAAAAAAAACCATCACAACAATCTCTCAATACTCTCTCACGAGGAGAAAAATAAACTTTAAATATGCTTAAGTCCTAAACTAAATTTGTTATGGACAACTTATCACAAATGACAAGTGTCCACTTACATTAAATGAAATACTATAAATTTTCCTATTTTTAATACCAAGTAAAGGATTCTTTTATAGATCTTCTAATAATCTAGAAAAGTCTAACTATATGAAAATATAATTGTAAACTAAAGTATTTTTTGGACCATAATATCTAACAATTAATCCTCCAATCTTCATTAATGTGGATTGTGACACCCATGAATGACTATTAAGTTTCACCATTTAGTCTTGTTTTTTTTGTCATATCTATATTATAGTATGTTGCCCTCGAGGCTTTATTTTAGAATTGTATAGGTTTTTCTAGATCAAGATTTCAAACCCATAAAAATGTTGCTAGGGTTTCTATTTTGTTGTCTAGTTTTTAGTACGCAAACCATTTCCCACGGGGAGTGACACGGAAAGAGGAAAACTATAATTTCTATTGACAAATAGTTAGCTATCTTGCATGAGCACTAGTCACAGTTGGTGGTGCTTGTAAACTTTCATGTATATTATTAATAAATTGTTCTAGCTAAACTATAAAATATAAACTATGTATTATAGTTCAAAGTCAATTGGATGTAGCTCATGTGGCTAAGATGAAGTCGTTATCCTCCTTCGCCGATGTTCAAATCCCACTTTGTGACATGCTTTCTCTCTTTATAATATAGTTGTTGACTTGTTGACCTAGTCTCGTGCCTTGAAGAATTTGATTTAACCTAGTTAATATTGTCAAAATGAGGGAAGATACTAAGTAGGTTTCTTTGAGAAATGCATTACACAAAGAAAAAAAATGTATTGTAGTTTAAAATTGTTCACAAACTCTAAGTTTATGATGAATGAGTTCAAAATTGTGGTTGTAGATTATATGATTGACAAGTCCCCTCCCTTATATGCTCCTTCATGGTGTTTGGTACATGTATGTGTAGATGTAAAGGGAGAAACAAGCATATACCTACATCCATTTGTGAATGAGGCCCTTTGGGCATATGTCCTTTCGTCTAGCTTACCAACCATTTGTTGTAACATTCATCAAGGTTTGTTCCTCGTATTCTCTAGCTTTAGTTTCACTAGGTAGAGAAGTCCTTTTTATCATGCTAATTGATATTTATTTCACTTTTCAGGGATTTAGCTACATGGAAGATATGGGCTTCAAACCTCTCTCAATAATCAACGAGCCATAAAATTAGAAGGAATATAATAGAGTATCAAACTATTACTAATCCACTAAGGTGTAGAGGACATAACAAACCCAACGTTTTCTCCCATCACAAGGCTACTAGACAACTCCTTTGAGTGTGTTGGTGAAGTGGACGAACTATGTTATTGGAAAATGATGATTCAAGTCCTGTAGATCACAACATCCTACTATTGGAGTTTAGAAAGGCCTCAATGTCTATTATGTATTTTAATATAAAAAAAGTAACTTTTCTTTATAAACAAAAATAAATATATCCACTTCTTTTTCCTTGAACATAAATTAATTGTGCATTGAACAATCGAATATGTAAAAAATAGAGTAAACCAATACTTTTACTTACCTACACAATTCCTTGAATGCACGATTTGATTATTAATGACTCTTCCATACAAACCTTCTACACTATAATGAAAACATAACAGAATCACATAACTAATCATTTTAACTCTTTTTTATGAAGTACATTCAACATCTTAAAACAAAAATTCAAACTAAAGCATCTTTAAATCTATTTAAAAATTAAAAATAAAAATGCCACCAATGCCACATATAAATTAAAAACCTTAAAAAGCCAAGGCATTCATATTATACAATGCCATTCGGTTGGAAAGGGATGTCAAAACATCCCAAAACATTGACTATTTAGACTAAGCTAAACTCAAGTTCCTTTAATATGGAATCCCTCTATAAAAGGTATTGCAAAATTATTATTTAAGTTTGTTTATACCCTTGGATATTAAGACAACATTTTGAATGAAATCTTAAAATTGAATTTTATTATTATGAGAGAGTAGGGTTAGAATTGAGATTCCTCTTTATCTGTTAGACAAATTTTTTATACGTTTTAGATTTATGTACTTTTTATTAAGGAACACTATGTTTAAAATTTTTCACTTCATGAGTGATGTTTTGATAATAAATTAACTTTTCATCAATAAAGTTTTGATTAAAAAAATTCCCTTCAATAACATCATTATGTTAAAAAAAATCACATATTTATCATAAGAAAAAAATGACCATAACACACAATTAATTTATTGAATCATAAATCTTATTATTCATTTGTAATTAATAATGATAACATATTTTCTTGTTGCCCTGATGATGGATCCCAGTTGGGATTCGAAACGTTGGCAGGAAAATCTTAATACTGTGGAATCTCCGATGTCTGAATCAAAAATATTACACCACAGAGGTCTCAAATCCAGAAACATATTTTCTATTTTAAAATCTATTTTTATATCAAAATTTCTCAATAATCAAATTAATAATGAAATTAAAATTAAAATTAATTGTCAAGAATTAAAAGTACATGATTGTATGTCATGTTCAAAAAAATTATACACAATGCCTCATAACAAGGATTATAATGGGGCCTAACTTGACAATTTTGTTATAATTTTAAATTTAAAACAAATAAGAAGAATGGTTGATTTTAAATTAAAAATCGCTTTGAGGCAGAGTAGAGGAGAAGTAAAGCAACTCTACATCATAGAATGATTTGTTCTAGGTTGACTTGGGTAAAGAATGATACTCGCTAATTGGTGGGCCCCAGTATTGCAGCAATAATGCTGCAACTCCTGGGACTCCCTTCTTTAATTTTATCAACCTGGTAGTTCGTAACAAACTTGGAAGCGACAGTGCTGTATGCACAAGTACTAGCTCTTGCCGCAGCTATCACTTGGTCAGCTGGCACAAAGTCCACTAGGGCTAAGCCAATTTTATGACCTTTGAGAAAAGCTTCCTCACTGATGGATGAAAGCTAAATCAAGGAAGCTAATCTACTTGCAGAAAAGAACTGAAGCTGAAAGGAAAGGAAACCTAGCAATCCTATTACAGCTAGCCCTACTGATGCAAAAAAGAGGCAAGCTACTAAAAGAGATGACAGTGACTTCTAGGAGGTAAATGCATGTGTCTAAGTTATCACTATCTGAAGAAAACATCTTTTTGTATTTTTGAATAAGTTGTCAGAATTATCGTGCATGTGCTTTCACTGTTTTTTACTGTGTAGAGGTGGATCGGTGAGAGAAAATGCTTGCAGGAGGTTGGGAAGGTTTAGAGAGGGCCTAAGGGGTCCCTAGCACCCTTCCAGAGAGTTTCACAAAGTTTGGCGATCAAGAGACCACTTTCGTGAGCTTCTACAGGAAATCTGTAGGGTTTCTACAGGATATTCTGGAATTTCTATAGGATGTCTGTAATTTTCTACAGGATGTTCAGAAATGGGATTTTGGAGGATGGATGGAGGGAGAAATATGAAGGAGTGGGTATGGAGGTGAGATAATGGTGTGATAAGGTCCAGGTTTTGGTGGATGGAGCTGAGGAGTGATAAGGACGTTTGGATTTGTTCGACGAGAGATAAGGCAATGCTACACAATAATATGGAAAGTAGGTCAACGTGAGGGAACGTGGCAAAGGTAAGGCAAGGATTTGAAATGGAGGATGAAGCAGGTAGGTTGGATGGAGCATGGGCAGATGGAGAAGTATGATAGGCACTTTGCAAGTTGTTTTTCAAACTGAACAAACAAACACTTAGAAAACCAAGGACCCAGTTACTTCACTCTAATCTGACCTAAGTAACAACAAAAGGAAATGAACAGAAGTTTATTCAAAATGAAATACGTGAAATAACTATGAAACTAAGCAATCATAAACTGAATCATTTAAACACAACTAATATCAGCGTCTGCAAATGAGAATTCCAACACTAATGATTGCATGGCAAAGCAAAAAACAGTGTTTTTGTTGGCAGCAATGTCAAATTTGTCCCAGCTCACGATCCCACTGAGGGAGAGGTGAGATCAGAGGTGCTTGAGGCCCTTTTTTTGAAAATCTTCCCTGTTGTTAACCGATTAAATAAATCTGAACATGAAAAGCTACTTTAACCATAAAAAGCAACCTAAATAACAAACCAAGATTTAAATCTAAATAGCAGATTTTGTTCTAAGAATGCAGCAAAAACACATAAAGGTAAACAAAGGAGGTATTGGGCACTTGAGATGGGCCCAACCCCAAGAGTTACAGCCTCCTAAGAGAGATTAGAGCTGGTGCAAAGCTAGATTCATCTTTATTGATCAAAAGAATAATTACATTCCAAAAATTGTCCACAAGGAAAACTTGAAAATGTGCTAAAATGCAGAGCTAAACTATTGCCTAAAGAATGACTAAAATCGAACTACAAACTAGCTAACTTCTGCCTACAAAGTGACTAACTGAAATGAGGCCCTAAGTCCTCTTATTTATACAAATTGAGGACCCTAACAGTCCTCCTAAACTTTAGGGACTTGGCTGCCCAAAACTTGCAGTTAACAGCAGTCCTACTTGACTTGCTTGGCTGCCCTTGTGATAATTGATTTGGTGGCCCTTGAACTCTGAGCTGATAGTGGAGAATTCGAGGTAAGGGCCCATAAATTAAGGGAACACCTTCCTACAAATCCTTTCTCTTGTTCCTCCATGAATTTTGCTACCAAGTGCTCATTAAAACCTTCAATTTTGTCTCAAAATTGACCAAAAACACTGCACAAAGCACAAATTAGACTTGTTGGCATAATGACTAACCCAATTCATTCTATTAGCATAAATATAATTAAAAACATGAAATAAACTAATGAGAATGGTGGATTAAGTCGAATTAGGAGGTTGAATGAGCGCATATAATTATCCATTTTTGGGGCTCATCACCAAACACAACCCATCATCAATGACACCATGCATGCGATGAGAGTAAAGTCCATTTCAAACTGAGAGGCTAATGCCTCACCTTCCGATCCTTGTAAGGATCCCTTCTTGGAATTATTTGATGGGAAATTACTTGCATAATGTCCCATCTCTCTTTTCTTTTAAGTATGATATGAATTTGATTTGCACGTGCAACCCCAAACTTCAAACTTCAAATTCTCTTCTTAGTATACTATTCACAACTTTGATAAACTTGGCTCTGATACCATGTAGAAATTTCTCTATAGATCAGCTAGCTCTGATACCATGTAGAAATTCTGATTGTAGATTAACCTGATAATGCAATATACCGAAGCAAAATACTATAATCTACTTCTACTATCAATTTGCGGAAGCTTAAAGGTAAAATTGAATCAAAGCTTAACACATATAACCATAATAAGAAGAATCAATACACATGAAACACAGAAAATACTCAGGGGAAAGGCTCAACTAAAAACCCCATTATCTGTATTATCATACAAGGTGGAAATACACCAAGATTATACAAAGCCTTAGTTTTCATAGCTAGCCATCTCTCAGTACAATCCTCCTGGATGCTCATAGGCAACCTAGCTTCTGACAAGCCTTCTCCTCTGCCCTCCAAGCTCCTATTTCCTTGTGTAGTCACCTCTGAGATGATATCCTTCACCCATTGTAACACTGCTCTCACACACTACTCTAACACATTGTCAGAACTATGCAATCCTCAAGGAATCTTACCTTGATTCCATGCATGAGTTTCCTTTATAGGAAAAACATGCAACTGATAGTATATGGTCCTTGACATTTAGCTCAACTGGGTCTTTCTCAGAATAGACATGCATGAGTTTCTGATGAGGGAATCTTTAGTTATCTGGAGTACACTAGTTGAGTGTATGCATGCATCAACTGACTAATAACTCACAATTAGTTCCTCAATCAGTTTGGAACTAATTTAATTGGACTTAACTCAGTGAACTAAGTTAACTAATTAAAACTCAAATATAACTCAACCTTATCTCCTTAATTAAGGTATAATCTCCTTAATTTAAGGAATAACTCTTGCATGACTTCAGAAAGACTTCTAACTTGAATTTGTCCAACTAATTAATCCATAATGAATTAATTAATTATTTCCAAGCAGCTGGTGAGACTAAATTCAATTTTAATTCAAAGACAAATTAAAAATTGGAATTTTTGGATTCTATTTTTATCATTTCTTGTTGTTATTTTCAACATAGCAATCCCAATGAAGATTTCCACAAGAAATCGCGAGTGATTCCAAATAATCAGGTAAATGAAGTTTTTGCTTGAGTTTGAAGAGGAGGAAGAGGATCAGTCTGATAAAAATGGATTCCACTCCAATGAACAAGAGTAGAGGGACGAGGCTCCTCTTGTGGGATCTCTTCAATACTCACAAGTCCATATGGATGAGGTTCACCATCGGGTCCAAGATATATAGTTGTAGGTTCTATCTGAGACAAAGGAAGAGAAGGGGAAGGACCTAAAGTAATAGGTGAAGTTGAATGATGTTCCTCAAGTTCAAATACCTCAAGAAGTAATGCATGTGACTGAGGAAATTTAGTTTCAATAACCTCATGAAATAAGGTTTCAAGGGCTTATGTTTTGATTGTGTCAGATTCACTAACAAGAGTAAAGGTGATCTCGACCTCAGTACTCAAATGGAATGATGATTCTGGTTGATCAGATTTAAGAGAGGGACCAGAGATAGTTCCCAAATTTCCTGATTCGGGATTTTGCATCTTCTTATGCTTCTGATGACGTCCAGGAGTAGCCTCTAATAGAAGAGGAGGCTTATTTTGCATTCTACATAAACAATAGAGCGGGGGCTTTTTTTCTTCCATGTTGGACAACAAATTTTATAAATTAACGGAAAAAAAGGTAATCTAGGCATAAAGGATTACCAACCAACCATGAACTACATTATACACCTTGGTGAATCAAGGACTTAACTTGCGTACAGATAATCTCCTTGAATGTTGTGTTCAGTCTATCATGGTACACAAGGCATCTGACTTGATTATGGCAAGGATGGCAGCCTATAGGGACTTCCAAATTATACTTGATGGTATGTGGAAGTGTAGTGCATAGTGGCGTTGTCTAATGCATATTCATTCAATGAGAGTGTTCCCATATAATTTACGTACGTTGAGCATCGTCGAATATACCCAAAGGTATGTGGAGAACAATCCTATACACTCACGTATGTGTAACGAGATTTCATCCCCGGGATACAACACTAGAAAACAAAGAAATCTCCTATGTTTAACGATGTCAAAACATGTCTCTAGCCTAGACCTCTAAATGTTTGTGTTAATGTTACAAATGCTCCTTACGTTGATTCAATAAATTTTACAGTTTATCTTCAATTAAGATTTAGTTTTTGGGTTCACTGTGAATGTCACCTGAATATCCTAAAATGCAAACTAGCATGAGGAAACGAAATCTTTCTTACTCAATGAAAGTCTATCTAAGGGAAGAGACAAAGAGTATGTAGTAAACAATATGCAACAGATAATGTGCAAAATGCAATTCTCTTTTCAAAGCAATTGTTCCAATTTTGATGCACACACAAAACCCTAAATGCCAATGCAAAGATTTTTCTTTTCAAGCCTCTTAATTTTTGAAAATGAAGAAAACTAATATGAAAATCCTAATCACTTATTCAAACAAGCATTTCAGAACAATGACTAAAACACCAATTCATCTAAGCACTCAATGGTCAAACAAAATCATTTTGCAAACAACCTAATGATAAGAACAAAGGAAAATATTTAAAAAAAAGCTCACCAAATGTATTAAAACAAAAGCAAACGAAACCAAATGGAGGCTTCAAAGGGACCACAAGAAACTCAGAGACTCAAGGAAGAGAAGCTAGAACAAGGATGATCAGAGATAAAAGCAAGGAAAAGACAAACTTGTCCATGAACAGGGGCCAATATGGGTGCAAAGAAGGCGCTAGTGCTATACAACCTAGGCATAAAGAAGGCTCATTTGGGGTGCGGCTCTGTCAGAAGACCAGAGGGTACATTGTTATAGGGATGCAAAGTTCTGACCCAAGGATTACAATTAAGGCTCAATGAAAGGTCTTCCTAGGCTTTTTCTTAATTGAATAAGATAGTAAAGGTCCGAAGAAGAGGAAAGACAAGCACAATGGACAAAGAAACCACCAAGGGAATACATTGTTCCCCAATATGGTTGCCAATTTGTTATGTGGAATTTACGACTACAGACAAAAGTATCTTCCCTAGGCTTGTTGGACTAACCTAGAACAACATAAAGATAAAGGGGCTAATATTTTCCTTAAATTAAATAGAGGCTCTCTCACATGGTTTCACTTAGTCAATCAAATGACTAAAATATTTCTTGATCTTAGGTTGGTTATGAGGATCAAAAGGGTAAGTTTAAGTTATTTTTTAAAGGTAGGTGAAAGAAGGAAGATCCACTTTGAATAGGCTCAATATAGTTAATGATTCAAGTCAATACAATGTGATGATAATATTTTGAGTAGGAAGTGAGGTGAAATGAGGATATCTTCCAATGATGAGAAGTATACAACACTAACATACCCATAACAAACTTTAACTAAATGAACCTAACTAACATGGCTTCATACTTGATTTGTGATGAATGAGACCCCATGAATTGACCCCTTGAACCCTCATAATCACTCCTTTTCCCTCCATGAGTACAATTTTGAAATTATGACCTCCTGATGGAATTTAGACTCTCACAAATGCGATTTTGGTTTCAGAGACCCCCTCTACAACATGTATATTTACAAAACCTTAGCTCCTTTGACTCTCTTTTCATACAGACCTTTAGACTATGAAACATAGCGACTCATAGGCTAAAATTGACAAACATACCGCCAAGATGAATAGTAATAGGAAAACACACTTTGATCCCTAGATTATAGGATCCTAGCATTGACTCTAATGGGGATGGAAGCCTCCATATGAGGTGCCAAGAACAGTGCAAACTAGTAGCCTGAACCATTGGGCAATGGAGTCCAAATCAAAATGACTGAAACTAACTATGACTAATTTGATTTTTACATTACATATAGCAGTAGATCACCAGAATCTCAGGGCCTTCACTTTGGGCTTAAAATTCCGATGATAGCCATCCACACTTGTAGTACAGAAAAATCATACCAAAATACCAAGAAAAAATGCTGAAAAATCACACTACTGAAAAAGATGCTTAGAGGGTTGAGCTTATTCACACACCTACTCACTCTAACTTGCTGAAGATAACTATAGAATCAATTGAAATGATCCTTCCAAGTAGCAAATCAAGAAAATGGCTACTTCACTAAATCTTTCATTCATCATCTCCAAGCATAAAGAAAGACTCAAAAAATGGAAACTCAAACTTTCCACTGAAAACCTCTTCATGATCCATAGATACAACAATGTTCTTCTGCTATAATGATTGTAATAGACTAGCCACGAGATCTTGAAAAACATGGAAAATTACTTCTTGTTGACTTGGAGAAAACAAAAAATATCCTTCCCTTAATGATTCAAATAGAACAACAAAGAACCTTGAAAAGCATGATTAGTTACCTTTACTTGAAGATCGGCAAGAGGAAGGAGGCATTCTATTAGAAACTCATGATATGTCAATTCAAGAGATGTATAATCATGAATAGATTATGCACTATCTAAAGATTCTAAAACAAATTTCTCTTCATTATCCTCTTGTAATTGTTGAGTATAGCTGTAATTTTTTACATTATTGCTTTCATCTATCTTCATCTAAAGTGAGTTGAGTGTTTTCAGTTTCAAAACTCATAATTTGATAAAAATCTTCTTGGAATAACGATGAAGGAAATAAAGGGTTGATGAAAAATTGGATTGTCTATCTTGTTCTTTGTCTTGGTGACTTAACATCTAACAAGACTGTCGCAAATTTTCTTTGAACTCAGAAGGCAAACCATAAGTTTCTGCGTCAAGATGTTGATCTATTTCGTTTTTAGGCAAGAGAGAAGTTACCATTTCTTGTTGGTGATGAAAAGGGTTCTCATACAAAGCTTCCAAGATTTCTTCATCCATGAACTCTTCATTGCAATAAGAATTTTCCATATTTTGAATGAAATCCTCAAAATGGTCACAACAATTCTTAACCAATGACAAAGAAGGATGAGATTCTTTGTATTTCTCAAAAAATACTAAATGAAAATGTTTAAGGGAATTCAAGCTTCCAAGTGGCAAACATTCATGGCAATATCTTGCTTTTTCCTCCAAGGTATCCACGAAAATATTCATCAGGAAATCTTCATGAAATTGAACCTTAAGTCTATGCACATGCATGTGAAACATAACCAAATGAAGAGCGGCATCATTTCCTTTATGATCTGTGAATTTTGGCAAATAATTTTTCCAATCTATATAAGTCATGCAGTTTGGAAATCCATGAATATGAATACGATGCATAGGGGCATATCTTTCATATCTAAGATCCATCTCGAGCCAATAGAGTTCATAGTGATACCCTCATTTATGAATTCTACTGCCAGTGGAGTCTTTGGATCATGTTTAAAACTGATTGGAGTTGCCAGGTGAATGGTTTAGCCTTCATATGTCTAACTTTTGTCCACCATCAACAACCATAGATGAAACTTTGATGATCTTTCTGTTAGTTCCAGTTTTGATAGCCTGTCACCAGGGATCAACATGAGCTATTACTATGTCTAGTTTTGTTAGATGTTTTGCACATGATGTTTAGCAAAAAAACATCTCACAAGTGTGTCCATTAGAAGAAGCTTGGAAAAATATTTCCAACGGTATATCACACTCCTGTAACCGGCTCCCAGATTACAAGATATGATCGAAATGAATGAACGATTCTTGCTTATGCATGTTTTGAGGTCAGTTGCTGCACACAATGAAAAGTTTAGTACAAAATCAGTTTCTGAAATAATGGTAAGGAATTTTTCAAAAGTGAAAGAGGTTTTTGTTCATCACAAACCAAAAAACAAAAACCTCCTTCAGTTTATGCACAGGTGCTACTATGTGGGAGATATATAGTGATATTTGGAGCCTACATTAAAACAAAGCAAATTATTCATATTTTTTACTGTTTTAGTCATTTTAGTGCGGTGCCATTTTACAACATATGGAAAGAAATTTTTGAAAACCCAAGGAGGTTTTTCTTAAATAAGAGCCATATAACAAAAAATTCTTTTAGTTTATTCACAGGTGTCACGAAGTGGGATATGTGACTAGATCTTTATAGCTCATTTTCACAGATTTAAATTTTTAATGATTTTCTGTTTTAGAGATGCTTTTGTGGAACCGATTGCGAGCAACTTGAAATGAATTTCCGAAATTTGAGAGAATTTTTTCTCAAACATGACCTTATATACAAAAACCTCTTTAATTTTTGTAACAGGTGCTATGATTTAGGAGATACGAGTTCATCTTCAACACCTATTTTCAGAAATTCAGCTCAAGATTAGTGTAAGTAATTCTATTTTGAAGAAAATAGTTGAGCTAAATTCCCTTAGTACAAGGATGAGAAAACGTATATATTTTATGAATTTCATAGTGTAGGGGTTGGATTTTGGCAGAAGGTTGGACTTTTGAGAAAGCTTGGAGCTTCATTGTATACACATTTCAACAGTTTGGCTAAGGAATAGACGAGGGTTTGCAACACTTTATGGGATTCATGTGGCATCTTGCTTTGGTATTGTGTTTCCTTCTGCTATTGTAAGTTTACATGTGTTTTATGTATTCCATCATTTCTCTTTGCTTCATCTTAACTAAATCAAGCAAGGATAAATGTAGAATCCATTGAAATTGCAGTGCTCTACCTAGGGTTTGTTTAGTTATTTATGTTTTCAGCTGTTCGAAGAGGATCCTTGAGGTTTTCTTGCCCTCTTAAACTCCTCACCTGTCTAAAAGCTCTCCATTTCATTCAATTTGAAGTACCAAATCATTTTCCTACCTTGCTCCATAGATATCTCTGCAAAACTGAGCCTCATTCCCTAGACCCAAATCTGCCTTTCCATTTGAGCCAACAAAACATCATTAAATTTAATCAAACTCTTGCGCACATAACTAGCCTAAAATCAGTCTTCACATTAGTCATCTCAAGCCTCATTGATCATATTTTGCTGAGATTGACAAGGAGAGACCCTCTCCCTACCTGGTAGGGCTAGCTACCAAGTTAAGTGTGGTTTGATGTTATCCTAGATCCTACCTTTCTCAGCCTAAGGCAGATTTAGGCTCTAACATAATGGCGACTCCACTAGGGAAGAAAAATTTATTTGTTCATTAGTGTTCTTTGTTTTATAAACTATAGACGGAGCCTAAAGTTATGCCAGGAAGCCTTCAAGCTGAACATTGCTTTGCGAGTGCATAAGTAGATAAACACTGCTTCAGTCAATCTCTAGTCTAGTCTTATAAACTGAACATCTGACTTGCAAATTGCCCTAGTGCATGTATCAAATTAGATCTGATTATTGATGGTGGACAACATTCAGACACATATGAAGGCTGAAACATTCACTTGGCAACTCCAACTCAATCCAGAGATTCTAGTCCTCACTGATCCATTCATGCACTAAAATAAAATGGTAGGGTGTGTGGCAAAACCTCTACTTTCTAAAGTTTTAAAAGAAGTTAGAGATTAGTTAGTGGATATTAAAATTGATGATGTATTTTTCATTGTCGTGCTTCAATTTTTGACATCTTCGAAGTTTCCTCCTGAAGCTAAAACTGGTTTCTTTGAGTTAGTTGTTGAAAAGTTTGAGAAGGAGATTCAGTATTTAAATGATCATATCCAATCATATGAATTCCGAGATCCCAAAAAGTTCTTGGAAACTCTCCCTCCTTCAAAACAAGGAACAATAGAGCTACCCATGGATATTTTCATTGAAAGTTTGTAGCTGGAAGCATGTATTGAGGAGTTGGGGTAGCAAATAGAGTCTGGTTTTTTCGATCCTATTGCAACGTACATGGAATTTTTTTTCAGTTTGAATGATAGATCAAATTGTCTTTTACATAACTAGACTCGTTATGTGCATGTATGGTTGTCATCATTTACATTTGTGTCCTAGTTGAAGCACTTTCAAGCAGAATCCTTGTCACAGTTACTTGATTGGTTGATCTGGCATTACAAGGTTACTTGATTTATCAACTTTGTAGCAAAGTGGGTTAGATTTGTACATAAATAAGCTGCTTGAGGCAGCATTTCAGTTTTCGATATTTGTTTATGTACATGTTGCAGTATGTATATGTTTTTGGATTGGCATGAGTTGTTTTGGGTTTGCAGTTGTTTGACCATATTGCCCAATCCATGAGGCACTTGGTCTATGGTGTTCTTGACACCTCCAAGGAGCTCCCATCCCCAATGGAGCCGATGTTAGTTCCAGTATTCACAGCTTGTCACCAGGGATCAACATGAGATTTTACTATGTCTAGTTTTGTTAGATGTTTTGCACATCATGTTCAGCACGAAACATGTCACAAGTGCATCCATCAGAAGAATATCAGCAAAATATTTCCAACGGTATATCACACTCTCGTAACCGGCTCTCGGATTATAAGATATGATTGAAATGAATGAGTGATTCTTGGTTATGCATGTTTTGATGTCAATTGCTGCACACAATGACAAGTTTAGTACAAAATCAGTTTCTTAAATAATGGTAAGGAATTTTTCAAAAGTGAAAAAGGTTTTTGTTCATCACATACCAAATAACAAAAACCTCTTTCAATTTATGCACAGGTGCTACTATGTGGGAGATATACAATGATATTTGGAGCCTACATTAAAACAAAGCAATTTTTTCATATTTTTTATTGTTTTAGTCATTTTAGTGTGGTGCCATTTTACAACATATGGAAAGTAGTTTTTCAAAACCCAAGGATATTTTTGTTAACCACAAGCGATTTAACAAAAACCTCTTTCAGTTTATTCACAGGTGTCACGAATTGGGATATGTGACTAGATCTTTACAACTCATTTTCACAGATTTAAATTTTTAATGATTTTTTGTTTTAGAGATTATTTTGTGGAATCGATTCCGAGAAACTGGAAACGAATTTCCCAAATTTTTGAGAGTTTTTTCTCCAACATGACATTATATACAAAAACATCTTTCCATTTTGTAACAGGTGCTATGGTTTAGGAGATACGAGTTCATCTTCAACACCTATTTTCAGAAATTTGGCCCAAGTTTAATGTAACTAATTCTATTTTGAAGAAAATGGTTGAGCTAAATTCCCTTAGTACAAGGATGAGAAAATGTATATACTTTATGAATTTCATAGTGTAAGGGTTTGATTTTGGAAGAAGGTTGGACTTTTGAGAAACCTTGGAGCTTCATTGTATACACATTTCAGCAGTTTGGCTAAGGAATAGAGCAGGGTTTGCAACACTTTATGGGATTCATGTGGCATCTTGCTTTGGTATTGTGTTTCCTTCTGTTATTGTAAGTTTACATGTGTTTTATGTATGCCATCATTTCTCTTCGCTTCATATTAACTAAATCAAACAAGGATAAATGTAGAACCCATTGAAATTGTAGTGCTCTACCTAGGGTTTGTTTAGTTATTTATGTTTACAGTTGTTTGAAGAGGATCCTTGAGGTTTTTTTACCCTTTTGAACTCCTAACCTGTCTAAAATCTCTCCATTTCATTCAATTTTAAGTACCAAATAATTTTCCTACCTTAATCCATAGAGATCTCTGCAAAACTGAACCTCATTCCCCAGACCCAAATCTGCCTTTCCATTTGAGCCAACAAAACATCATTAAATTTAATCAAACTCTTTTGCAGACATACCTAGCCTAAAATCAGTCTTCACATCAGTCATCTCAAGCCTCATTGATCATATTTTTCTGAGATTGACAAGGAGAGGGCCCTCTCCCGACCTGGTAGGGCTAGCTACCAGGTTAAGCGTGGTTTGATGTTATCCTAGATCCTACCTTTCTCAGCCTGAGGTAGATTTAGGTTCTAACACTTTCCTGGAGAATATGGAACTTTTCATTCCCCAGAAACAATGCCATTATGTTAGCAGTCTATAAATTTCCCTAGGCTGAGAAGAGGAATTCCAGAGGTAACCACATATCACTTTTAGGATAGGATCCAACTCTACTAGCCTTGGAGAGGGCTCTCTCACTAGGGCTTCACTCAAACAATCAAGTGACTGAAATCTTTCTTGATCTTATGTTGGTTATGAGGATCAAAAGGGTAAGTTTAATTTATCATTTGTAGGTAGGTGAAAGAAGGAAGATCCACTTTGAATAGGCTCAGTATAGTTTATGATTCAAGTGAATAAGGGATGATGATGCTATTTTGAGCAGGAAGTGAGGTGACATGAGGATATCTTCCAATGATGAGAAGTACACGCCACTAACAGACCCATAACAAATTTTAACTAACTGAACCTAACTGACATGGCTTCATACTTGACTTTTGATGAATAAAACCCATGAATTGAACCCTTGAACCTTAATAATCACTCATTTTCCCTTCATGAGTACAATTTTGAAATTATGACACCCTCATGGACTTTAGACTCTCACAAATTTTATTTTGGGTTCAAAGACCCCCTTTACAACACATATATTTACAAAACCTTAGCTCTTTTTTGTCTCTTTTAATACAAACTTTTAGACTATGACACATAGCGACTCATAGGCTAAAATTGACAAACAGAACCCCAACATGAATAGTAAGAGGCAAACACACTTTGATTCCTACATTATAGGATGTTAACAAGATACAAACAAAAATAGGTGTTGATCCTGTAAAAGAGCTCCTCCAAGTTGACTTGTCCTTTCTTTGTCACAAAGTGCACCTCTAATCGCCCTAATGCATGGAATGATCTCTCACAACAACAGCATAAGGGTAGAATCACTCTCCAAAGGCCAACCCCTTGCATATGGATGGTAGTAAATATATAGGTGAAGGATGTAGTTCATGAATTCTTATCCTTTTACCAATTAGGGCTTGAGATCCACTCTTGATGGGAGGATGTGCTCAAGGGATAAGGGTTGAAAAATCTAATGTAGGATAGGATACGATTCCAGAATTTTATATGAGGTAAATGGTTACAATAGATCCTGGAAGCTTCTAGAAGAAGAGGCTTGAGGATTCTCTCTCTTTTTCCCAAATTTCTAGAATCAATGCACCCCCAAGACTAAGAAACCTACTGGTGATCAATGCAGGTGCAGAGTGGAGCAACGTAGTAGTCAACATTGTCCTGTAGGAGGACAGGAAGTGTTGGTCCTTAAAATAACTGAAACAAGGTGTTTTCAGATAGAAATTCAGGGATTAGAATGACTGATGCTTAGGGCTTTATACAGGGATTGTGAAAAGGAGGTCAAAGGATATTGATTGATCCATTTGACAACCTATTGACCAGATGTGACAAAATGGCCTATAACAACTTGGATGTAGAGCCTTATTGCACCTATCTTTAAGAGTGAGGATACACATATTCTCTATAATTACATGACCATTATGATTAGCCAGATTTTATCCAAGTTATATTGCCTTATTTTTTAAAAGGATATTAGCCTTTAGCTTGAAATCCATGGTAAAAGAGCTAAAGGAAAAGTTGGCTTTAGGAGATATCATTCAACCATGGATCATTTTGTTACTCTTATGATAATTGCAGAGAAGTTCCACAATAATAAACATGATCTCTTCTATTTTTTGTTGACTTTAGAAAAGCTTTTGACATTGTCTGTAAAATAAAGTTGTGGAAGAGTCTCTAAAATGTTATTTCCAAGCTTAACACAATTGAGATTTCTTGAAAAGAAATTAAATGCAATATTAAAGTCAAGAAATGGTGTCTCTTATCAACTACCATTTTTGGCATATAGATTGATAAGATATAAGAGTGTTTGCAAGATGCAAGTTGTGTTGACCCCACACTTACTGGTGTGGTCATAAACCTTCTCCTTTATGTTGATGATATTTTTGTTTTGGCAAGGATCCGTTGTGATCTTGGAAAGAAACTCAGAATCTTCCAAAGTTTTTTCTCTAAGATGTGTATGGTCATTAATAATTAAATCCAAAATGCATGATAATTAAATCCAAAATGATCACCTATCATACCTTCATTTATGACAATATCTTTTTTTTAAGGAAGTTCCTTCATACAAATATGTGGGAATTGACTCCATCATAAACTCAATTTGAATATAGAATTGAGAAAAAGGATAGGTAGAGATTGGAAAGCTTACTATAGGGTTAAGAAAAACTATAAATTGACAAATCATTGGATTTGGGATAAAGAGAAGGATAATATTTGAGACTCTCATCACTCCTATTATTTGATATGGAGCCATGTAGAAATATTGAATAGATCTAAAAGAAATTTATAACCTACAACCTCAATATTAAAGGAAATGCTCCCTACCCTATCCTCCTTACTGACCCATTCAAAGCATAGCTATGACTAAATATCTTATGTCAAGAAGAAGTTATACAACATGGATGACAAGAGATTTCCTAAAATTGCTTCTAACACTAGCTAAAACTCCCACCTTAGACTCAAGTGAAGGTGGCATAATGCTGCCAGTCATGGCTAGACTAATAGAGAATAAAGGAGGAGATTATCTTGTAGAATTGAGATAATATTAAAAATCTTATTACTTCCAAATTTAAGGAGAAATTGTGGGGCAACAAAGAGGCAGAGGGGAAAAGGAAACTAAGATATTATAAGGAGGTAATCAACCCCGAAGAAATTATCTAACTATATTATAAGGAGGTAATCAACCCCGAAGAAATTATCTAACTATGTTCCAAATTTCAGGAAAAGTTGTGGGGCAACAAAGAGGTAGAGGGAAAAAGGAAACTAAGATATTATAAGGAGGTAATTAACCCCGAAGAAATTATTTTTTATGTCTTGACCAATGTTAAGTAAAAATTGAACATTCCTAAGATAAAATATCTTTATGTCCTGACTACATTTAAGTAAAAATTGAACATTCCTAGGATAAAATATCTTTATGCCTTGACTATAGTTAAGTAAAAATTGAACATTCCTAAGATAATAACTAATTATTGTGGCTTCCTAAAACACTATGAGAAGGAAAAGTTTGGATTAAAGATGAAAATCACTTTCTCTTAGATTGTCCATCTTATACTCACATTTGATCTAATTTTCAAAATATTTGTACTACCAATTTTTTAGACTTTTTAAATCAGAAAAGTTATGGTGATGTGGAAAATTTTCTCTCACTTCTTTTTTTAGCATAGCAATAAAATGTTAAATTTTTTTGATAAATATCTTACCTTCTTAAAATCAAGGAAAACAAATAAATCTTCATAAATTTTAATATGATTATGATGATAATAATCTGCATCCCTTAAATTTTTATTATTTAAAATAATATTACAAATATATTTTTATAAATTTTAATATGATTATGATCATCAATAATCGACATCCCTTAAATTTTTATTATTTAAAACAATATTACAAATATATTTTTTATAATTCCATAATACGCTATAAATGATTAATATTTCATACAATATTAGCAATTTTACTAAATACACTTAAAATTTTAATGGTTTTTTTTTTTTTTTGTAAATAGATATTTAACAACTCTACACTGGAAAATCAAATTGATGTAACAATGTTGTTTTTTACTTTTCTTGTGGAAATGGCTGCTAGCAACCATTTATTTCCAGTTAAATTTTTCTGTTGTCAAACTATATATAACGGCCAGAAACCTATTAGATTAAATTTGTTGACATTGCAAACTGACACATGTTCAGTCAAGTGTATTTAACGGTCAAGCACATGTTGTTGAGATGGCCCTGCAGATCCTTCAAGATTGTCGAGAGCCTCCAACTGGGTGTTAGCTTGTCCACCTGAGTGCCGTTTTGGAGTTTTCTCATCATCTTGATGACAATATCCGAATCTCCTTCCACCACCAGAGGTAGATATTTGTAGTGGTGAGCTAGGGTGATGCCTTTAATGAGAGAAATTAGCTCTGCAGCATTGTTATTATTTGTGCCTAGATTGTCATGGTAGATAAGATGGATTTTCTTGGTGTGATCCCTAATTGCTCCACCGTACCCAGCTTTTCCCGGGTTTTGCTTTGACACCCCGTCGAAGTTCAATTTGAATGATGGAAATGGGGGCATACCCCATTTATCCTGCTTCATCGTAGTGGTGGCCTAGTTCCTGTCTGTGGGAGTGGTTCGGGCTCTCAGACTGAGGATCTGGATTATCCTTTGGTCATTCGGAGATGTGTTCCCCTCTTGCTGCATTATGTCCATGGCAAGGATTGATTCTGTGATTAACTGTCGCATTTTTCCTGTGAGCCTATCCACTGTCATCGCCGAGTTCTTGAAGATTTGAGCATTTCGCTCTTTCCATAAGATCCATGCAATGGCTCCTAGAATGAGGTTCCATTCACTGTTGACTAGATTATTTCGGGATATGGAGGATCGCCAATTGCTCAGTGTGAGGCAGATTGAGTTTTTGTTTCTATCGGATTGTCTGAATACAAAGGCCATATCATCCCACAGAGAGCACACAGTGGGGTAGGTGTTGAGGATGTGATTTAGCGTTTCCTAGTCATTCCCACAGAGGGTGCATTGGGAGGGCTCGATGAATCCCCTTCTCTATAAATTGTCGCAATTAAGCGCTCGGTTATGCAGGACCAACCAAGAGAACAAGATTATTTTGGGCCAAGTTCCTCTGCTCCAAAGAGCGTGCCATTTGGGGTTCGGTTGCTAGTCAGGTGAAGCAGCTATGATTTTGTAGGCCTCTTTTAGATTGAAAGTCTCTTTAGGATTATTTCCACATCACAGGATGTCTTCTCTAGTTGAGGTAAGGATTCTGCACTGGTTAAGCTGTTGTAAGAGAGGTTCTATATTCCCAATGTGGTCTTGAGTTAGCCATTGCTCTTTGGTTAGCCATTTTTGCCATGTGGTGACCGATGTTCGGGGTTGCCAGTAGTCTGCTACCTTTCTCAACCCTGCCTCTTGCATGTCATTTTTAAGAGTAGTCCAATCTGGGTGGTCCAGGGGGGGATTTGCTGCCAGGCATCCTCCCAGAAGAGGGCGTTGTTGCCTTGGTGCACTTCCCAAAAGCTATGCTTCTGAACAATATGTTGATTCTCCCATACTTTATTCCATAGGGGGGATCCTAGAGTATTACCAGTGAGCCTAATGAGGTCTTTGTCCTGGACTTGATTTGTATACTTTTCTTTCCACAAGGTGCCCCATAGGGAATTGGGATTTTCCACCCATCTCCACCAGATTTCCACTGCTACAGCCTTGCCTAGGATTTCAGGATCTCTTAAGCCCAGTCCTCTTGCCAGTTTTGATTTACATATGTTTGTCCACTTGAGGAGGGCCCATTTGCACTTCTTAGAATCTCCATTCCAGAGGAAGGACCACTGGATGTTCTGAATGCATTTATACACTGTTTTAGGTGTCGCTAGGTCCAAGAGCATATAGGCTGGCATTTTTTGAAGAACTGATTTGACTAGCACGAGTCTGTTGACCATGTTTAGGGATATGTGAGTCCAGTTAATTAATCTGGCCTTCATTTTGTTGAGGAGATCTTCCCAATTTGCAGCTTTGGGGGCATATTTTGAAAGTGGGATGCCAAGGTATTTGGTTGGAAGGGAGTTCCTCTAAATTTTGGGAATTTTGCTGAGATTTCTCTGCACAGGAATAGAAGTGTTGAAGAAAAACAATTTGGATTTTGTTAGATTGATCTCCATACCTGAGGCCTCCATGAATGTTCTTAGAACCTTGCTAAATGTTCGAGCTTCCTTCACGGTGGGGGTTCCCATGAGCATTGTATCATATAAAAATTGTTGATGCATTACTATAAGGCCTTGATGTGCAGCTTTGATGCCTTTGAGCTGATTCGTCTGGAGTGCTTGGGATAGAGACCTTCCGAGACCCTCGGTCATAATGACAAAGAGAAAAGGTGACAAGGGATCTCCTTGCCTTATACCTCTGGATGGGAGGAATGGTTGTAGGGGGCCTCCGTTCAGCATGATTGAAAAGAATGCTCCTCAGACCAATTCCATTATCCAGTTTATCCAAATCTTACTGAAGCTGAAAGCCTGGAGGATTGCTCTAATGTATGTACAGCTAATTTTGTCAAAGGCCTTGGAGAGGTCAAGCTGAATGAGCATACCAGGAATCCCTTGTGTTTTGACAGAATGCAGCATTTTCTGGTTGAGAATGATGCTATCGGTAATCTGTTTACCTTCAACATATCCTGACTGTTCTTGAGATATGATTAAGGGAAGGATAGGTTTGAGTCTGTTGGCCATCAATTTTGAGAGGACTTTATAAATGACATTGCAGAGGGCTATGGGTCTGAACTTTTCGGGAGAGTCAGCATGATCATATTTTGGAATTAGGGTGAGGAAGGTGGCATTGATTGCCAGCAGCACTCGCTTGGTTCTGTGAAAGTCCTTAATCATATTGAAGAGGTCGGCTTTAATAATGTGCCAGCAAGCTTTGAAGAATTCGATTGTAAAGCCGTCTGGTCCCTGGGCTTTGTTAGTGGCCATGGTGAAGACGACTTCTTTAATCTCCTACTCAGTGAACTCTCTTAAGAGAAGGGAGTTTTGCTCCTCCGTAACTAAGGGGGGAATAGCACCAATGAATTTGTTGATAGCTTGGGTTCTATCATGATTGGGCTCAATGAGAAGTGACCTGAAGGATGTGTTTAGTTCTAATCCTATTTGCTCTCTGGTAAAGACCTTAGCACCATCAACTTTTGTAAGGGATAGAATTCAGTTGTTGGCTCTATGCTGAATGGTTGATTTATGGAAGAAGCTTGTGTTGCGTTCTCCATGTTTTAACCATTGCACCCTTGATTTTTGTTTCCAGAGAAGCTCTTCTTGTCTTAGCCTTTCTTCCCATTGCTTTTGAAGGTTTGATTCCTAAGCTAAGCATTCCTCATTAGGCCCATCCTTGATCATTGTTTGTTGTTGGCTCGCCATTTTTTCCTCAAGCTCTTTTTTGCTTTGAAAAATGTTACCAAAAGTGTTCTTGTGCTAGCCTTTGAGATTGGCCTTGATGATCTTAAGCTTCTGCTGGAAAATGTACATGATGTTATTGCTCTCTATAGTGGTTTGAGTCCACCAACTCTGTATATTTTTCATGAAGGTTGGATGATCTATCCAGAAGCCTTCGAATCTGAAAGCCCTGTTTTGAGGCTTGTCCATATTGGTGAAGTGCATCTGCACTAGCTAGTGATCTGATCCCCCAATAGGTAGAATGTTGGCTTCCATGTCTAGATTTTGGAGGATGATGGATTCCGAGATGAGGAACCTGTCAAGACTCGATGCAACTTGCCTATTTCCCCCTTGCTTGTTGTTCCATGTGTATAGACCATTGACTGTGGGAACATCAATGAGTTTAGATGCATCTATGAAGGTATTGAAAGCTTCTGCATCTTTATCCAGTCTTCTTAAGCCTCCTTTCGTCTCCGCTAGGGTGGTGATCACATTGAAATTCCCACCTAAGATCCAGTGGTTGGCTCCATGGTGTTGTCGGATCTCGTCCAAGTCTTCCAGCATCTTGAACTTCTCCTGGATTCGTTAAGGTCCATACACATTGGTAATGCATATCGTGTGCTTTGAGTCTGGCATGTTGAAGATGACTGATAGCGAATGCTTAGTGGATAGAGCATTCTGCATGAAAAACTTGTTTTTGTTCCAAAACATTAGAAGCCCGCCTGCTTTCCCAATGGTGTCTATGCTCATGCAATGGTAGCGTTTTGCAAAGAGTTTCTTAAGCATCTCTATGCCTTTGGAGAAGGATTTGGATTCTTGTAGTAGGACAAGATCTGGAGATTGCGTGAAAAGACGATTTTTTAGGATTCGTCTTTTGGAGGTGCCATTTAGCCCTTTGATATTCCAAGTTGTAATCTTCATTGAGTAACTTTCGGTGTGGATAGGACCAGAGCCCTAATTTTTCCTTCATTGATTAGGCGCCTTTCGAGTTCTTGTATTTGTTATTTTGTCAATTTTCTCCCCCTTTTTCTTCCTGGACCTTTCGGCTTGTATTAGTCTAGGTCCAAGTTGGCTTGGATGCCTGTTTGGTTGTTGTTTCCCCATTGCTTTTTGGCTGCATTTTGGTTGAGGTATTCTAATTACAGGTATACCATTTTGATTTTCTTTAGGTGTTCCTAGGGAATGGCATTCACTCCCTATTTGGACCATTGCTCGTTGACCTCATGGAGATCTAGGTCACCTAGGATCTCTTCCAGGGGATTGGTAGGAGTAGTTGAGGGTGGCCTGCCTTGATGAGTTTCTATGCAGGGAGGGGCATGCAATGGGACATGGCTTGTATCGTCTGGCTGGGGTTGGGCTGTGGGTTTTGATGTTGAGTCTCGGCTTGGGGTGAGGCAAGGTTTGGGATGGAGACGATTGAAGGGCTTGATGATTGAAACTGCCTGGGTGGATCTTGAGCCATGGGGGAAGGGGATTCCAGAGGGTTCTCGTTTGGATCAAGGTTTCCCAGTACTTCAAAGCTATTCGACTGGGTGTTGGTCGGGTTGGAGGGGTGTTTCAGAGGATTTTTCCCTTTCTGCCTCTTGTTTTTCCTAGAAACAGGGATGAAATCGGGGGGTGGGTTATCCACCTTGTCCGCTTGGGGTTGAAGTGGGGGTTGATTCAGGGGGCACCCATGACTAAGATGTCCATGATGTTGGCATTTCCGACATCTAAAAGGGATGTTTTCATAGTCGATGAACTGCTTCCAATGAATTACTTTGTAGATCAGATCAATATGACCTGGGAGAGGTCTAGAGACATCCATGTAAACGTAGATTCTAGCATAGGCAATGTATTTACCTTGAGATGTGAGATCTGAAGTTTTGATGAAGATGCCTAGCTAATTCCTGATGGCTTCCAAGATATGCTTATTCCAGTAATCCACAGGCAAGGAGTAGAGTCTGAGCCAAACTTGAACTTTTTTGAAATCTTCCTATTGTGTAGCAAAGTTGGGCCTCGAGTATGTCATGTAGAGTCCTGCCGAGTTGTAGAAGTATGGGCCTCCTTCAAAGGTGCGATCTCTATGCTCCCTGTGAGCAAAGATGACCGTGAAAAAACTTCTTGCCCCCAACTGAAGTTCATAGTTCCCTTTGGGCTTCCATTTCTGGTTTATCCACCAGTAGAGAGATTTTTCATTAAGTCGCACTCCCATGAAATGATAGATTAGGGCATGTTTACCCATGTGATCTCTGTATTCTTCGATCTAGGGGTCTTTGATGATTAATGATGGTGTTTCCTTCGATAATAGTTTGCAAGGGGAAGGGCATGTTGTCCAGTTTTGGCTAGGAGCGCTCCCCGCGGCCGAAGATCCATTGGCTTTTGGAGTGTGGTTTGCCGCCAGTGCTTTGCCTTTGTCCCTGGATCGGGAGCCTGATGGGGTGACTACGGGTGCAGAAGGAAAGCTTCCGAATATGAAGGGGCCGAACGTTGGGGGGGTCGATCCCCCTCGAGGGTGGTCATGGAGCGATGTGGCTAGGGTTTATTTGTAGGAAATGGGAAAGCTTCAGAACTAATGACCTTCCCTTGGATTCACAACCATACCAAGTCTTAATTAATTAGACATGCACTTATTAGTTAATTCTCTCATGTAAGTGAAGATATTTCTTGTTAATTGGCCATGCAGTCCTTAGTTAACTATTTCATGCAAGTAGAGATTAGTAGAACTCATGCATGCCTTGGAGTGTTCTTTTAGTGATAATAACAAGTTTTTCATGCATGACTCCACTCACTAGTCCAATTGAAGTACAATTAAGTGTATGTTATCTCGAATATGGGAATAAAGAAATACAAGTGCTAAGCATTTGTGTCCTTCACCCAAAGGAAGTTTTCTAGAAAGTGAAATTTTTGCTCAGTGAAAGTCTTCATAATATTGTCGATAGTCTGTTCAGATGTGGGATAATACTGTAAGTCAATGACCCCATCATGTACCAATTCTCGAATGTAGCACATATGTATCTAAATATTGTTGTTTGTTGTCGCTCCACTAGTTGTCTATGAAAATTTAGTGTGCTTTGATTGTCACACTAGATGGCATTCAGACAATGAAATATGATACCAAGTTCATTAAGGAAGTTCCACAACCAAAAGGCATAAATGAAAATGTTAACTACACCTTTGTATTCAACCTCTACCGATGATAAAGCAATCACAAACTTCTTTTCATTGGACCAACAAATGGGGGTAGAACCCAAATTGAGAACATATCATGAAGTGGACATGAGATCAATGTTATCACCAACCCAATCTAACTCAATGTGGCCAATGTGATCCAAAGTATGTTACATATTGAATCCCATAGTTAATGGTTCCAATGCAACTCATGTGACTCCTACAAGTGTTTGGAAATTACACCTACTAGATATGAGAGGTCTAAACGAGAGTGCATAAGATAGAGGAGACACCCCACAAATTCTCTACACTTTGAAATTATCTACAAAAATGGAAAACAAAAATGATTGCAGGTTCACTTTCAAGGAGAGGGGGAGACACAAAGGGTTTACTATGAGCTATTTCTATTCCATAATTTGATTGGGTGGAAGAATCAAGGATATAATGGAAGAAATATGAGAAGATATGAAATATCATTCAACAACAATAAGAGGAACCCAATGAAGTAGGAAAATTTATGGGGAAGTCTAGTGGTTTGTTGTGGTATCAATTTCACTTATGCTTATGTAAGAATTCTCAACTCAAACAAAGGTTCATTTTGGAATTACACACTTCTCCTATAGGAGAACATGTGGGGTTCTCAAAGACATACCATAGCATCAAAAAATAACTCTCTTGGGAAGGACCTAAAGCATATGTCAAAATTATGGCTTAATGTGTGGTATGCCAACAAAATATGGGACATACAATCAAGACCTTAGGGATCCTACAACCATTAGCAATACCAAGCTAGCATTATGAAGAAGTCTCAATGGATTTTATTACATATTTACCCAAATCTAAAGGAAAAAGTGTCATTATGGTAGTGGTAATCAAATGAAAAAGTATGCTATTTTTTCTATTTTGAAGCATTCATGGAAATAGTTTAAAAACTACATGGAATACCAAATATTATTGTAAGTGACAAAAATCCAATTTTCATTGCAAATTTTTGGATTAAATTATTTCCTTGTTTGGGTACCCAATTTGCCCACAACTCATATTACCATCGTCAATCTAATCAGCAAGTTGAGATTGTGAATAAATGTTTAGAAATATATCTACATTCCTTTTCATCTATTTAACAAATATAATGGCTCTAGTGGTTTCCCTTAGCAGAGTTGTGGTACAACACATCCTTCCATAATTCATCAAAATCATCACCATTTATGGCACTTTAAGGATATCATCCTTGATCCATCACATCACCTTTGAGAGGCTCAAGTAGTAGAGGACCACATATGACACTAATAAGAGATTCTCAAAATATTATTTGACAACTTGGCTATAGAATAAATTGGGATGAAACAACAAGCAAATGAACATTGTAGTGAAAGTGAATTTGAGGTAGGGGATTGGGTATTTGTGAGACTACAATGATATAAAAAAATATCTCTTGAGAAACAAAATAAGGACAATAAATTAGCACTAAGGTATTATGGCCCTTATTTAAGGTGTTGCAGAGGATTGGAAGTATGGATTACTAATTAAAGTTGCCTCCATCCTCATGTGTACATTTATTCTTCTATCATTCTTAAAGAAACAACTCAGTGATAAGATCCCAGTCCAAACTATTTTAGCAAAGATTATTAGAGAGGATTATTAAGCAAAATAGAACTAGAAAAAATCCTACAAACTATAACTAGAAACAATCCTGCAAATAAGGATTATTAAGAAATTAAGAGATCAAGTAATTATTGAGTACTTCATAAAATGGAAGAACCTACTAGTGGAAGAGGCAACATGGGAAGATGAGTTGTTCATGCAGAAACACATGCAGATAGTCAAGTGTTAGGATTATGCTTGTTTGAAGGGGAGAAGCATGTTAAGCCCTATATAATTTCCATGTTAACCATAAAATCCTTTATTAAGCCATAGATATTAAGTGATTATATTTATATTGTTATATTTATATGTAGGCTATAATATTTCATTGCACCATTTTGTTATGATTGTATCTTTTGTCTGCTATATACTAAGGATACCTAGTCCTAGGACAACTCATAGATTACATTCATTGTAAGAAGACGCTTTACAATGAATGCAATATATAAGGCCATATCACCGTACATTACATAGTACAACTTTGTATTTTTCACTCTCCTTTACTAGCCTAGACCTCACACTTCTCTTATATACACACTATGTTTACATGCATTTTCTCAAATCTACTGACACACTCTTGCTGTGATTTTTGTTTTGTCTCTTATTCAAATATATATCTATAGTTCTCCACTGCTCTCGCATAGTTTTCACATCTACTTCACTCATGTTCTCTCCACATGTTCATGCTTCTCTTACACATGCGCTCACCACACTCATTCTTTTTGATGGCATATATGCTCTATAATATTCTATGATCACCACACAACATCCTTTAACTACCTATTCATATTTATAATATGTTGCATGATCTTCTTCTACTTTGGGTTATTATCGACACCTTTTCTTAGGTGAGAACTTTATCTTTCACAATTACTCTTGCTCTTGATCATGAGTTGTGATTGTTACCCAAACATCTTAGACATTGGTCTATTTCACTTCTATCCTTTCCAAACACATTGATGAGCTTATGAAAATTGAACTTTCGGGGCCAGATTAAATGTTCCCTATGACCATATGTTGTAATCGATGCCTTTAACACATCGAGCATCAATAAATCAGGTATACTCCTTTCTTTATAAATATAATAAGCTTGTGTATCGTGACTGATTTCTTGAGACTCAAAGCTCTTAATAACTATCGCTTAGCACCTTGCGACTAGGGGTTGTGACCTAGAGCTAGAACCATGGTCTTATACTATTAACGATCTTGGCTATCTTCAAATAATAGGTAATTTCCTATTTCTTCAAGACTTCACACCTTAAATATATTTATTCCTAATCCATTTTAACACTTAAGTCCTCCAATGACCTAGTGTTCCAATATGGGACCCACTTTGTCTAGCCTTTTTCTTATTAGATTAGTTGGATTATTCCATTGTTATTTCCATTTCAACACTATGGTTTTCCAATAGTCTGCAACCCAATATGGGAACCACAATGTCCACAACGTGTACCACACCGCCTACCATTGTGCCGTCTAACAATGCAAGGAAATAGGAGCTTGGAGGGCTTGAAAATTGGCTAAGTGTTGGCCAGAGCCATTCGGTCAGGTAGAGAGATAGAATATACACTTGCAAGTTGTGCTCATTCTTGAGCAAGCATATGTATTCATCTTAATTCTTTGATTAATGCAATACATATAGGAAGAGGTTTTGAGTACTTGGTTCCCCTTAGATATAAATCTTTGTGCATGTGTGATGTTTCCTTTTTCATGTCTATAATTTTAGTTCTAGATTGTGAATTAACTTCTACAGAGCAGTAGAGTAGCTTTGAGTCTTGTGATTTAGAAAATTTCATGAGCTGTATCGAATATACAGCCTAATTTCTACATGGTATCAGAGCAGGTTTCAAATTAGAGTAGGAAATTTGAAGTTGGTTCTCAGAGGTCCAAATTTGGAGATTAGTGTTACAAGTTTTCTTCAGGATTGAGAAGATGGCTTTCAATGGACTAAGGCTAGAGTATGCCTTGGAAGGCACCTCACATTTTGTTGCATGGAAGGACTGCATGGATGTAGTATTGGATGACCATGGGTTGCTAGAATACATCAAGAAAAATGTGGCAAAACCTCAAGAATATGATGCCCAGAACTTGTCTCAGTGGAGGAAAGATGTAGCCAAGGCAAGGAGAATCATCTTGGTGGTAGTACGGGATCATATTTTCTTGAATCTCCATGGAAAAGAAACTCCATTCGCAATGTGGAAAGCACTTAAAAAATTCTTCGAGAATAGTAGTAACCACACGAAGCTCATGCTCAAGGATAAACTTCGAAGTATCAAGATGCAGAGGAATGACACAATTCAATAGTATCTGAGGAAGTGTACACATTATCGTGATGAATTTGTCTGAGTCGGTGTTAATGTTCTTAAAGAAGACTCTGTAGCTCTAGCCCTTCTGGGCCTTCCCAAGAGTTGTCATAACTATCAAGATTCGGTGAAAAACTACTAAGTTGGGAGAGCGTATGGTTTGACTTGGTTGTGGATGAAATAATGCAGAATACCAAAAATGGGACTTCATCCAAGGGCGAGGATGAAGAAAAATTTACATTGGTGGGAAAGGCAAAGAAGGGAAAAGGGAAGAAATCCCAATCCAAACTAGAATCCAATAAAGGTTTCAAGAGGAAAGATTTGCCAACAATCAAATGCTCCCATTTTCATGAATTTGGGCACTATGCCATGAAGTGTCGACACAAGAAGACAAGCAAGAAGACCTCGGGATGAGCAACAGGTGAATCTTTGGCTTCATAGTTTGAGCTTGACTTTACCCTCATTGCATGCATGGCTAGCATGGTGATGGGGAGTGCGTGGTACTTGGACTCAGATGCCTCATTCCATATGATAGGGAATAGAGAATTTTTTAGTGACCTAGAGAAAAAATACTTGCAGATGCACATTGAGATGCAGGATGATGGAAGGTATAGTGCGAACAAGATTGGTATAGTCGCATTTCATAGGGAGTTATGCTCCCCCCTCATGATTAAAGATGTTATGTTCATTCTAGGCCTAAAGAAAAGTATCATCTTTGTTGTAGTTTTGGAAGACCATGGTTATGATGTGATCTTCAGCAAGGGAAAGACATTTCTAAGACACATAGCCATGGGATAGATGAAGCAGATCGAGGCTTGTGTGAAGAACCTATTGATCCAGGAGCATCCTATAGGATTGATCTAGGTGGATCTTCAAAAATTATCAGTGGCAAGGTAAAAGGCTCAAAACTCAAAGTGGCATAATCTGGATAAACTTAGCATCGAATCATAGTGCTTATCATCCTAATTCCAACAATGTGAACAAAACTCAAGTTCAAGTTCATATGAAGAAGTTACAGTAAGTCAAATTTGATGTTTGAATTGTCCAGGTGGTAGGAGGACTAATGTGGTAGACACTCTCATTAAATGGGGAAGTTCCAAGTGGCAGGCTTCGATTGGTCTCGCATTTCACTTATCGCAGAAAGAGAGGTTGTGGCTTAAGGAGAATCGGCCCAAGCTGGATCATGGCTGCGATTGTGATATTGCATATCGCAGGTCGGAGGAGGAACAAGTACTTAAGAATCAGCCCGAGATGAAGGTAGGTTGTGATGCGAGATAATTGTAATCACATATCACACAGGTACCACACTGATATACATGTTACCGATGGACTCCATCGATTGCGATTTGCGGGGAGGATCCGAATGCAATATTTTATAAATTGCATTCTATTATCCCAGCGGGTCTGCGATCATCACAAAGCATGTTTCTTCCATTCTCCAAATGCAATATGTTATATATCATGTTTTATATTCCCATAGGGTCTTCCATATCGTAGAGTGCATATTGTTTGGGCCTGGGACTGTCCGTCGATGCTTGGAAACACTGATAGTCTCACTACCGGTTTAAACACATAATTAAAAGAATATTACCATGTTTGTAAGGGTTGTTGCCACATACTATTCAGGGGCCCGAGAATCTCTGTCAGATACTCTCGCTCGCTTAACTTGGCCTATTTTTGAACTACTTAGGTATCAAGGGATTGTCGCCACGCTTATAAAAGGTCATTTTTGTGTCAGAAGGAGGTAGAGAGAATAACCAGAATAGTTCAGAAGTATTGTACAAAAGACTCTGACCTTGGCAATAGGCCAGGACCTTGCCTAGAGCAGTAGGGAGGTTCCAAGAAGTTGCAGAAGGCCTGATTGTCCAAATTGGGTGTTTGGATAGACGTTTCTACCAGAATTTTGTGGTAGGAGTTCAGTGGTTTTGTTTGTTTTTGAAGGTGGGCTCTCCATTCTTTGTCCATCTTCTGACTTGGAGGTATAAGGATTGTAAATAATGTTACTTGTACTTTTATCTCTTTTTATGCCACTTAATGAATGAAGGCCTCCCTACTATTGAGAAGGGCCCGAAGATGTAGTCCAAATTGGATGAACTCCGTAATCAAATTATTGTGTCATTGTTTTTGTGTTCTTTTGATTATTTCCCCATTATTTACATGATTTTAAGTTCCATGGTTAATTAAATCTGTTATATGTAATTCTGATGCATTTGTAAGTAAAAGAACTTGGATCAAGTTTGGTATCAGAGCAGGTCTTTGTAGATGCAAATTGCATGAGTTTATGCTAACCCGGAACAAGCTGTGAAAAGGAGAAGGAACACTTAAGTTCTTTGATCCTAAATTAGGATGTGCACAACGAAGAAGAAACATGGCCAATGAAGAGGCTCGTTGGGAAGAGGAACATAATTTCCGAAAGGTATTCTACAATATGTAAGGGAAAGTAGACATGCTTTTCACAGAGTATGAGAAGGTGCTTGGGCATGAGAAGAAGGATGGCGATGGCCATGGGTTAGAAAATCATGAGGATGGTAGAGAAGATCCTCCTCCCTCTCCTTCTTCAAGTGATGGTTCTCATCATTCTCATCGAAATTCCAAGCAAACATCTAAGAAAGTGTTCTTCAAGTTAGACGTAAATTTTGACCTACCCGTGTACAATGGAGAATGTAGTGCAGAAAAACTTAATAACTGGATAAGATATGTCAGATGCACGTGGAATGTGGACAACCAAATAAGGTAAAACGCAAATACATTTTCTATTAAAAAATGATATACATTTATAATACATGGGAGTGACCATTGGATTTTATAACAACCTCCAGGGTAAATGTACATATAAAAAGCATAATAGGAACATAAGTACAATAAACATATCAACCATAAAAATCCATATATATATCAATATATTTGCACATGAAAATCAAGGAAATGAATTTTTCATTAATAAATGGAATGAACCAACCAGTGATGGGACTACCACATTCCACTCGACCATAGAATGGCTGAGCCAAGTCTCTTTTCAGCTAATCACCCCTATGCCATATTCCAAGCATGTGTATTATCCCAGAGAACAAATCAATCAAAACTCATCTAGGGCTTCTAGAGGCCGCCCACCTCAACCCATCAAACATTGATTCCACCTCACGGTCGGACATCACCAAAAACCATAATCAGATTGGTCTTCATCCAAGGCTTCCAGAGTGTTTTTCCAACCAAGGCTTCCAGAACTAGTAACTCCACCCACATCTTATATAAGGCTTCTAGAATGTTTGTCCAACCAAGGCTTCCAGGACTAGTAACACAACCCACCAAGGGCTTACAGAGCAATTGTCAAGCTAGGAGTTTTAGGACTAGTAACTCAACCCAAGATGTTACAAGGCTTCCAGAGTGTTTGTTCAACCAGGGATTCCAGGACTAATAACTCAACCCAAGCTAAGGAAACATGAGAACCAACCAAAACGAAACAATGAAAGTAAACCCACAAGCACCATGCTATCTAGGAAATGGCAAGGCTAAACAATCCACTATCGATCCAAAAAATTCTCCATGCCAATGACAGATCACAACTAAGAAACCATATGCATGTGGCATGCTTTCCAAAACTAGTGAATAAATCATACATGCAACTTGATACTTGCAAGCAACCTAATGTAGTTGTTGACGCCAATGCCCTCTTATGCTTTCCCGATCTTCCTTTCCTTCTTGCTCCAAGAATCCAAGTATGCCACACCCTCCAAGAGTGCTCCAAGAAAACTCTAAGTATCCAAGAGTATGAGAGAGACAAAATAATGAGAGATCTCCAAAAACCTCTATTTTCTTCATTTTCCATTATTTTCCTTCATTTTCCTCCTCACATGCAACCTATGACCTTTCACCTCCTTTTTCTCCTAATTTCCATTATTTTCCTTCATTATCCTCCTCACATGCAACTTGTGACCTTTCACCTCCTTTTTCCCCTATTTTCCATTATTTTCATAAATAAATGTGCCAAAATACATTTTTGCCTCTTTAATGCTTTAGCCATTGCATTTTCCAATTTCCTTTACCATAAAGAAACAAATGAACGCCCACTAGGATGTCTTGCCCACCATTCAGGTTGGAATACGTGTCCCATCATCCATGGTATTTATATATTTTTACATGGAATTTTCACTAGGGATGTTGCAAAATCGTCCTCCTTGGGGGAACACTGTCCTTGGTGTTCAATGACATGTATAACCAACATGACTGCTGAAAACAAAACATACTGCCCATGGAGCTTTATAACACAGCTTGTTACAGTATTTACAATGAAAGATTTGCTCAAAATCAAAAAAATCATGACAACATGACAACGTACTACTTAATGGAGCTTTATAACCAATAAATAAAATAATACGATGCCTGCATCCACAACAAAGGAATCTAGAGGCTCACACATCTAGCCTCAAAGTAATACCAGGATCCACCTCCTTCCTAGGAAGTCCATAATCCACTGCAAAGTCAAATATGCATCCAATGTCCAGTGTTACAATCCTGTGCCACTTGTCCTCTCAGCGAACAATTATTGGCTCATTGTTCCAGTGCAAACTCCCCAGGTGCATCTGATTCCATTTGGCAATGCTAATGACCAAAAAAAATCCATTAGTGGCCTTCCCTTCTCTGCTACACAATCCCTCAGGAATTCAGTCACCCCTTCTGTGTGGTCACTCACCTTCCATGATCCATTGGAACCCCCATCCTGGGCAATCCATCCCTTGGCAGGGCTTCCTCACATTGGAAGATACAACAACCAAGGCATATCCTTGCCTTAAAACCATCGTACCAGTCATAGCATGCTCATGGCAATCAATGGACACTATTGGATACCAGTGTCCCACAATGGCCCTGCTCTTAAATACTTTACCAACATGTTGTTGCATGTTCCAATTTCTTTTGTTGTTGTTGGTAATTCTCGCAGTCGATTTCAACCACCCAACTGGGCATGTTCATTCTTCCTGTACCAAGAACATAACTTCCATTAGATTCAAAATAAATTGAAACAACTTCAAATCACACCTCATTGATAGTTTCTCAATAAGGTACACTTTGAATCATGTTCGCTTCTTGTCATAAGAAGTCAATCTAACATCTTTGACCAAATCAACATGTATAAAAATATCACATCAGGTTAGCTCAAAACGCTACCATAATAGATTAAAATCATAAATCACAGGTAACCATCATAAACCAGAATCATAGATCATAAACCATAATCATAATTCACATGTAATCATCATATACCAAATCATAAATCATATGCATAATAAAACTGAAATACAATACTAATACTTGTCCTTCATCGATCCTTACTTCTGCTTTTATTCTTTTGTATAGATACCAGATTAGTTGCCACACCCAGCAAACACCTGGTTCCTTCTTCTCTACCGGTGCACATACACATAGTGTGCATCACACACATACAACCACCCTTGACACACAACACCACAGCTAGTGTACAACACAGTGCATCCATCTATACCCGATGTGCAATACCACCCAATACATGTACCTACACAGAGTACAACACAACGCGTACACACGCCGCAATACCATCACTACATGATGCACTTAGATAATACCACATGCCCTCAACACAACTTGTATGACTTGCACACAATACCACACGTGCACTAGTACCATATGTACAACATGTACACTATACCCCCTACACATCGTGTGCACAAAATCAAATGTACACAACACCACTTGCACAATGTGTACACAATGCCAAACGTACACTACACCATTGTACAATGTGTACACAATACCACAAATACATAGTACCACACACACGATGTGTACATGAGACCATATGTACATAGCATCACATGCATGACATGTACACAGCACCGCATGCTCATAGCACACTATGTACAACATGTACACAAACACCACATGCTCACATCACCACTTGTACAATCATGCACACAACACCATATGTACCACATGCATGCAACACCACATGTACATAGCACTGCATATCCAACATGTACACATGAGGGCTTCACTCAATGAACCTATGTCATATCACGTGCATTCGTGGCATACTAATAAATCGTCCTTATTTGACTACATATTGCAAAATACCTCTAAAAATCACATTATTTAACACCCTACAAATACAAACCCAATACATCCTCCCAATTTAAAAACCCCCCACTTTCACTAGATATTGTAGGTATCCATATTATCATTAACATTTTTTATACCCCTTTATAATTTTCCATTAACTTCGAACTCCATTTTTTATACTTGCCAATATAAAATCCCTTTACCCTCTATATATCCCACAATATATTATGTCATTTTTTCCTCAATAAATATCCCCCAATATGAACCCACGTGCTATGGTATTGCTTCCCCAGTGAAGCCCCCGTGCATGTACATAGCATCCTATGTACACAATACTGCATATCCAATATGCACAGAGCACCATATGCACACACGTTGCATATACATCATGAAGATAGTACAATATGTATACAACACCCCATATGAAATATTCGCACAACCTTATTTGTACCATCATGTACATAACATTGCATAAATAACATGTACATAACATTGCATAAATAACATGTACACATGCTATGTATACACAACACCACAAGTGCACACAATAGATGCAACATGTACAACATATACAACTTATGCACAACAATAGTACCACACATCCAAAACCACACTGTCCTTACCAAGAAACCTTGAATCAAGTATCTCATCCATGCTTATCCTAGCATGTTGTAGACCACACTTATTTCACTTGGGTGATGTATCCTTCAACATTACCTGTCATAACATAAACATAGGTATAATACAAGTATACAACACCAAATCATATCCACATGATACTGACCTCATATATTTTTCGTGACTACTCTTCCCAATTAATTCCTTATAGACTAGGAACCTCTTCATGTTATTCTCCTGCATAAGAAAACATTCCTCCACAAGAATGATCCTTGACAACCCTACTATATAGTAACATAGATACATCGATACATACATACATATATAAATGTTAGAATAAAACAATCATGATCCTGTCAGACAACAACATACATACATGCATATATAATCATTAGCATAAAAAAATCATGGTCATGTCAGACAACGATATTCATACATACATATTATGTATACATATATAAACATCACAAAATCATGATCATAACATAATTACCAGATAACATAAGGTCTAGGTTAAGAGAACTTCCTTATTTATGCAACATTGAGAAAAACAATTCCCAACATAGCCAAGGCATATGACACCTCAAATCCATTTACTTTACCTTTTCCTGTTACCCTCTCATGACTATATTACTACTATCCATTTACCATAATGGACCCAGCTAGTCCAACTGAATGGCATAGCCTTACCTTCCATTGTGCTTACTCATGCACAGAGCTTCATTTGAATCTTACATTACCTTTCGAGTACCACACATCTCTCCTCGAGCTACATTAACTTCCCTCTTTCCCAACCAATTCCCAAGACTCAAAACATAAAATAAAAGACAAGAAACAAACAAGAAGAAGACCATAAAAACCAATAACAACATGACTCCGCAAACAAAGTGGTGTGGCCATAAACTAGACATAAAAAAGCCCCAAATAAAACTCAACAATTCATAAAAGACCAAAATTACAAGACTAACAAAAAACACCATGACTCAATCCCCGTGATTCCCAAGGAAAGCTCAACCCAAGCCTTCTTCAAGATTTTGTGGCAACCTCTCTTGCCATGCAACTCCCTGCATCATGCTCATAGATGCCAACCACATGTTCCAAATAACAAGACAATCATATTTATCAATTGAAATAAACTTTTACAAACAATCATGTTATAATCCATAGTCATCTCATATACATCAATCATAATACTACGACTATCACCTTCCATACTCAAGTACATATCAACTGCCTCAACACATATATTTTATCACAATCATATCAAAACAAGATCATTTGAACACATATTCATATTATCTAATTCATCAAACATTCATACCATGTTAAATAAATCAACTAGATGATGTAATCAACAGTCAAGCACCAAATATATGACATAAGCAATTGATACCTTAATGTATCTCAGGGGAGGTGATCTTATCTGCACATTCAATCTAGTTAGCATGATATAACTTTACAACACATTAGATCAAGCACTCATATGATCATGATATCCATAACAATATCTAACTAACATGTTCATATCGTAAGCTCATACACAATTATCATTCACACATATGCAAAGTCAATATAGATTAGTATGACACCATCTCACAAATATGTCGGTTCATACTTGAATATCGCAACCATAACCATCTCCATAGGTCAAACCATATTAGCATAATACATATAACATCAAGCTCTTCAATGCAATGAACATAACCATCATGCATATGACTAATCCAAATTATAACATCAATATCTCAATGAAATGACTCTAACCATCAAGTTAATAACATATAACAACAATAAGCTATATATCATAATCAACAACAACATACAACACAATCATCATGTTATTTAATATAAAACAACAATAGCAATGCATACAAGTACAAGTTACTATCATTCTTGACTATTTGAGACATGTTCATATAACCACAATAATCATCTAACATCTATCATGAATGTAACCATAACATCAAATACATGTTCATAAACCTAATGTATATAAACCTAATTCATATAATAATCCTTAACATACCTACCTGCATGCCAAACATACACTACCTGTATGACAATCTGCTCTTTTCCCAAAGTCTAATGTTGCAACCTCATTATGATGATCTACATCCCTTGCTCTATATCAAATAGCTCATTAGCATCATAACAACCAATAGCATCATGACAACCTAAATTGCATACAATGACTTCACAAGGCATGTTTGACCTACTATTCAAAATATAAGCAAGACCATACATGCATAACAACTTCATATAGACATATAACACATGAGTGCAAAACCACACACACACCATTCCAGCTAGAGTCTAGTCATCAATGCATGATCATATCAACTACACAAACCATGACCTCCCACATGACAACAACCATTACTCCATTTTTCACATTGTCACATGCAACCAAAAGTATGCATGAGCAATGCCAAACCAACTACCAATACGCATAACCACATATAGTCGAACATAATCGATTAGTTCTTTTAATCAACCTACAAGACTGATGCATGTAATCAAAATATAAAAATGTAACCTAACATACAAGGATGTAAGTAGGTATCATGAAATCAACATGTAAGTGACATATAATTCATACATAGCCAGTCACATGTTCCAAAAATCAAGAAATTGTGTCTATTAATTTGAAATCAGCATTCACCAATACTAACAACCTATAAGCATACCCGCTTACTTTCCATGGTCCACACTAAGATAGAAGGAGGAAGCTACTTTAATGGCCCGATCTCCAATGCCCAATTATGGAAATGGGATCTCCAAACCTCTACTAAATTTAACCACATTTGAAAAGAAATCGATTTTTATTTCTTATATATTTGTATGAGACTAAGTCAAAACATTTCACTTATTCCACTTGTAACATAATCACTTAAAACATGTCACTTTTCCAATTCCTTATATGCAACTTTTCAAATTCCTTGCATGCAACCTTTCAAATTCCCTACATGCAACTTTTCAAATTATTTTCATGAAAATATGTATAGATAAAATACATCCATATTAACATATCACAATACTATCCCATCTAAGAAATAGCATTTTCTTCAAACGATTACCATGCTTTTACATTTTCTTTGAACAACTACTATACTATTACATTTGCATGTAAGCATTTCTTCAAACACTTTACATGAAAACTAATATAGAAAACTATTTGCATACAAGTAAGCATATATCAACTACAAGAATATTATTACAGATTAATAATATCCCCAGCCACAAACAACATACTCATTGGGGAATTTTATCAAACAATTTGTATGCATATAATCATTGAACCATTTAAGCATTTCATCAAACACTTTGCATGCAAACTAATATAGTGAATGATTCAATGCATATATCTTAAACTGTAGTAGTAGAAGTTATGGAAACTAAACCATATGATCAGTGTTATTTTCCCTCACTATGGTTCAAGTTTCAACTTCTGATATTTCATAGATGAAAAGTTATAACAAAAATGCCAACACAATCATATTTGGTGCACAATTCTAGGAGTATCCCGAAAGCTCGACTTCCATTGGTCATATATCCTAAAATATAGCAGATAAATGTCTAAAAATTTTACCACAATTTCAGTGGGATTCCCCCTCATTGTGGAAAAAATTTCAGCTCTTGAGAGTGCCCAGAAGAAATGTTATAACAACAATGTTAGCATGACCTATTTGAGGTCTGATTTTAGGAGCATTCAGAAGGCTTGACTCCCTCTACTCATATCTCATAAACTATTGCGACCCAATATCTGACATTTCTACCACATAATCAATGGTATGTCCTCTCAATGTGGACAATTTTTAAGCTTCTAAAAGCCTACAAAAGATGAGTTATTGCAGAAATTCCAACATGACCTGTTTAAAGGTGCATTCAGGAAGGCCATCTTCCTTATATCATAATTCCTAAAGTATTGTGAACATGTTAGATGTGGAGCCTGATTATCTTCTTTATTTAGAGTTATCACTACATTGGACCTGAGTTCATATATAGGGTGACAATGCCACCCATAATGTTTTCACTGTAGGGGGGGTTCAAGGGGGTGGATGCGACTTTTGGGAGCCCCCACCCCTGGCGGGGGGATTTGGGGCAGCGCCCCCAAAGCTAAAAATAGATGTAAAATTTCCTTGTAAAATGTTGTAATTTCATAGTCAATCTGGGCCATTCGTTAGGTGGAGATTTGACAGTAGAAGTTATGCTTAATTTAGGGATTTTTGCCTTAGAAGGCAACCCCTCGCTATATATGAGGGAATTGTGTTGCATCTTTGTAGATCAATATTCTGAGTGAGGAAGAGAGAGGAGATTGAGAGCAAGGAGGGAATTATAGTGGATCTTCTATAGGTTGTATCTTTTCAGTTTGATGAATAATATAAAAGGAAGGACTGGCTGTTTCTCCATTGATGTAGCCCAAACGGGTGAACCCCGTATATCTGTGTCTCTCTTGTTTTATGTGTTTTCTGTGTTTATATTCTTGCAATATTTTATGTGTTCCATTGCTTTGTAATATATAATTGCCTAACAACTGGTATTAGAGCCGAAGGTCTATTTGGCTGATAAACTCGTAGGAGAGAAGGTTTCCTGGTTTGAGTGGGAGCAATGGTAGAAGATGGTAGGTTTAGGGTTGAAAAATTTAATGGCCAAAACTACCAGCCGTGGAAGATGCAGATGGAGGATTATTTGTACCAGATATATTTTTACTAACCTTTGAGTGGAAAGGAAAAGAAGCCGATGAGTATTACAGACACAAAATGGAATATTTTCGATAGAAAGGCACTTGGAATAATATAGTTATGCCTAGCGGCATCGACACCCTTTAATATTTCAACGAAAACGACAACAGAGGGTTTAATGTCAACATTGGCCAAACTATATGAAAAACCCTCGACCTCAAATAAGGTATTTATTATGAAGCATTTATTTAATATGAAGATGTCAGAAGGTGGATTTGTTGCTGATAATTTAAATGAATTTAATACAGTTACCAGTTAGTTAAGTTCTATAGGGGTAACTTTTGATGATGAAGTTAGGGCTCTGTTATTTCTGTGCTCATTGCCAAAAAGTTGGAATGGTTTAGTTATGTCCATTAGTAACTCTGTCTCTAGATCTAGTACCTTAAAATTTGATGATGTTGCTGGTGCAATCCTTAGTGATGAAATGTGGTGGAAATGCTCTGGTGAGACATCAGGTAATTCTTTGACTGCAGAGACTAGGGGAAGAAAAATGGAAAGAGGAAAGAGCCCTGGATATCACAGTAAGTCAAGAAATGGTAGATCCAAGTCCAGATCGGGAATAGTATGTTGGAAATTCGGGAAGAAAGGACACCTAAAGAAATACTGCAAGTCTCAGAAGGGAAAATAAGGAGCCACACAACAAGAAAATAATCATGAAGCGAATGTGACAAGTGATGTGTTTCAAGATGCTTTGATTCTTTCATTTGAAAATATTATTGATGCCTGGGTGGTAGATTCAGGGGCCTCATTCCATGCCACACCTGATAGCAAACAATTTCATGATTATGTTCAAGGATATTTTGGATAGGTTCGATCGGGTGACGATAAACCCTGTAAAATCATTGGAATGGGTACATTTTTCATAAAATAGCAAAATGGAAATCATTGGCTATTGAAGGAGGTAAGGCATGTTCCAAATCTGAAGAAAAATATGATTTCAACAGGGTAGTTGGGAGGTGAAGTGTGTTTAACTGCTTTCACAGATAAAACCTGGAAGGTCACTAAAGGAGCTTTGGTAATAGCAAAAGGAGAAAAGGTTGGTACATTGTATTTATGCAATGGTATTTCTAATTTTGTTAATGCTTTAACCTCTACAGGAGAAGAATGACATTGTGGCATCATAGGCTTGGGCACATGAGTGAGAAGGGGATGCAGGTCATTCACTCAAGAAATTTGTTACCAGGATTGAAGCATGTTGATTTGGAATTCTGTGAAAATTGTCTTTATGGAAAACAGAAGACGGTCAGATTTCTCAAAGTTTGGAAAGAAAAGAAGAGCAAAAAATTAGAGCTTGTGCATACAGATGTATGGGGACCTACTCAGATATCATCTCTTGGTGGCTCTCATTATTATGTTACTTTTATTGATGATGCAACTAGAAAAACCTGAATTTATTATATTCGAAATAAATTTGATGTATTCGATACTTTCAAGAAATGGAAAGCTTTGGTTGAAAATGAGACAGGAAAAGGGTTGAACTGTCTTAGATCAGACAATGGAGGTGAATATTGTAGCAAAGAGTTTGATAGGTACTATTCAGAAAATGGAATTTCACAGAGAGAAGACAATTCCAGGAATACCACAACAAAATGGTGTGTCAGAAATGATGAATACGATAATCATGGAGCGTGCAAGGTGCACGAGATTGCATGTAGGATTTCCTTTACAATTTTGGGCAGATGTTGTAGATACTATTGTTTATATAATAAATAGAGGGCCTTCAAGTTCCTTGGATGGTGGTATTCCAGAGGAGGCATAGACAGGTAAAAAGGTAAACTACTCATTTTTAAAAACTTTTGGTTGTGAAGCCTTTGTCCACATTAATAAAGAAAATATAACAAAGCTTGAGGAAAAATCAAAGAAATGTTCCTTTATTGGATATGGTATTAATGATTTTGGTTATCGTTTTTATGATTATGAAAAACACAAAATTAGTAGGAGCTGAGATGTCATATTCAATGAAAAGGTTTTGTATAAGTATTAGCTAAAGGAAAAGAAACAGGAAAAAGAAAATAGAGAATACACATTGTTTGATGAGATCACAAAAAAAGTGATGGTTCTTGAAAATCATAATGATCAACAGCCAGAACAACAACCACAACAACTAGAAGCACCTCAAACACTTGAAAGTGGTGTTAGAAGATCTACAAGGATAGGTAGACCCCCTGAACGATACTCTCCTTCATTATATTATGTATTGTTGACTGATTCTAGTGAACCAAAATGTTATGAAGAAGCAGTGCAGGTAGAAACCAGGAAGAAGTGGGAGCAAGCCATGAAAGAAGATATGGACTCCTTAGCACATAACCATACTTGGGACTTAGTTAGGTTTCTTGTAGGTAAAACAACATTACAAAATAAATGGGTTTACAGGTTGAAGCAAGAAGATGAAGTAGAAAAAGGTATAAAGCTAGATTTGTGGTGAAAGGGTTTTCATGGAAAAAGGGTATAGACTTTGATGAGATATTTTCTCTTGTTGTTAAAATGACTTCAATCAGAACTATTTTAAGTCTAGTAGTAGCTTGAGATTTGCAACTTGAGAAATTAGATGTAAAGACAACTTTTCTCCATGGGGATTTGGAAGAAGAGATATATATGCAATAGCCACAAGGATATGAGGTAAAATGGAAGGATAAATTAGTGTGCAGGTTGAAGAAAAGCTTGTACAACTTGAGACAGGCTCCTTTGACAGGTTTATGTCTAAACAAGGTTATACTAGATGTCACTCTGATCATTGTGTTTATCTCAAAAGACAAAATGATGGAAGCTATATTATATTGTTATTGTATGTAGATGACATGGTTGTTGTAGGTTCTAACATGCATGAAATAAATGTGCTCAATAAAAAATTGGCAAACTCGTTTGCAATGAAGGATTTGGGCGCTGCAAAACAAATCCTTGGTATGATAATAACTAGAGACAAGAAGAATCACAAATTAACATTGTCTCAAAGTGAGTACATACAAAAGGTGTTGAAAAGGTTTAATATCAAGATTGCAAAACCAGTTAGTATACCTTTGGCTAGCCATTTCAAACTAAGTAAGGAAATGTGTCCCAAGGCTCAGGAAGAAATGGGTGATATGTCTAAAGTTCCTTATGCATCAACAGTTGGAAGCTTAATGTATGCAATGGTCTGCACAAGGCCTGATATTGCACATGCAGTGGGAGTTGTAAGCAGGTACATGAACAATCCAGGAAAAGAACATTGGATGGCAATAGAGTGGATTCTCACGTATTTGATAGGTACCACAAATCATGAATTTTGCTTTGGTGGTTCAAACATTACTCTACAGGAATATGTTGATGTAGATATGGCAGGGGATAGAGATAACAGGAGGAGCACAATAGAGTATGTGTTTATTGTAGGTGGAACAACTGTTAGTTGGGTTTCAAAATTGCAAAGTGTTGTTACACTTTCAACAACAAAAGAAGAGTATGTTGCTGCCACAGAGGCTAGTAAAGAAATGATTTGGTTACAAACATTTCTGGATGAATTGGGTAAGAAGCAGGAGTTGGGTAGGTTATATAGTGATAGCCAGAGTGCCATACATCTTTCAAGGAACTCTGCATTTCATTCCAAGACTAAACATATACATCTCAAGTACCATTTCATACGGTCAGCATTGGAAGATGGACAATTGAAGTTAAAAAAGATACACACTAGCCAGAATCCTGCAGATATGTTAACAAAAGTTGTAACCAGGGAGAAACTGAGATTTTGCTCAGTTCAATTGGCCTTCAAGTATGATGAAGAAGATGAGAAATAGCCAGGTCCAAAGTGGAGTCACTATGCAGCAAATGAAGAAGCAATGGAGTTGCTATAATTAGTTTCCAAGTGGGAGATTATTGGGTGTGGAGCCTAATTATCTTCTTTATTCAGAGGTATCACTGCATTGGACCCCAGTTCATAATGTGGTAGCAATGCCACCCATAATATTTTCACTGCAAGGGGGGTCCTGGGGGGGTAACTGTGACTTTTGGGAGCGCCCCCTTGGCATGGAGATCGGGGGCAGCGCCCCTGAAGCTAAAAATAGATGTAAAATTGCCTTATAAAATGTTGTAATTTCTTAGTCAATCTGGGTCGTTCATTAGGCATAGATTTGATGGTAGAAGTTATGTTTAATTGAGAGTTTTTTGCCCTAGAAGGCAACCCTTCACTATATATGAGGGAATTGTAATCCATTTATGTAGATCGGTATTCTGAGTGAGGAAGAGAGAGGAAATTGAGAGCGAAGAGGGAATTACAACGGATTTGTTCTAGGTTGTATCTCTTTAGTTTGCTACATAATATAAAAGGAAGGACTGGTTTTTTCTCCATGTACGTAGCCCAAACTGGGTGAACCACATATATCTGTGTCTCTCTTGTTTTATGAGTTTTCTATGTTTATATTTCTACAATATTTTATGTGTTTCATTGCTTTGTAATATATAATTTTCTAACATAACAAATATCTTAATTTTTTACCACGTTATCAGTGGGATTTACCTTCAATATGGACAAATTTTCAACTTCTAATATGCCACAGAAGAAATGTTATAGCATATATGACATAAAGGTCTAAAATTTACCTATGTTCTTCATTTCACCTATGATAGAGCCCATCTAGTCCAAGTGTTTGAACCTGGAAGCTCTGATACCACTCTATAACACCTTCTAGGGTAAATGTACATATAAAAAACATAATATGAATGGAAGTACAATAAACATGTTAGCTATCAAAATCCATATATATATATATATATCAGTACATTTGCACATGAAAATCAAGGGAATGAATTTTTCATTAACAAATGCAATGGACCAATCGGTGATGGGACTACCACATTCCACTCGACCGTAGATTGGCTAAGACAAGTCTCTCTTCAGCTATTCACGCCCATGCTATATTCCAAACATGAATGTGGGATCCCAGAGAACACATCAATCAAAACTCATCCAGGGCTTCCAGAGGACACCCACCTCAACCCATTAAACAGTGATTCCACCTCATGATCAGACATCACCAAAAACCATAATCAGATTGGTCTCCATCCAAGCCTTCCAAGGCTTCTAGAGTGTTTTTCCAACAAGGGCTTCCAGAACTAGTAACTCCACCCACATCTTGTACAGGGATTCCAAAGCGTTTGTCCAACCAAGGCTTCTAGGACTAGTAACTCAACCCACCAAGGGCTTCCAGAGCATTTGTCCAATTAGGGCTTCCAAGGATAGTAACTCAACCCAAGATGTTACAGGGCTTTAGAGCATTTGTTCAACCAAGGCTTCCAGGACTAATAATTCAACCCAAGCTAAGGAAACATGATAACCAACCAAAACAAAACAATGAAAGTAAACCCACAATCTCCATGGCTATCCAGGAAATGGCAAGGCTAAGCAATCCACTATCGATCTAGGAAATACTCCATGCCAATGACAGATTACATCCAAGAAACCACATGCATGTGCCATGCATGCCAAAACTAGCAAAGAAATCATACATGCAACTCGGTACCTGCAAGAAGTCTAATGTAGCTAGTGATGTCGATGCCCTCTTGTGCTTTCTTGATATTCCTTTTCATTCTTGCTCCAAGAATCCAAGTATGACACACCCTCAAAGAGTGCTCCAAGAAAACTCTAACTATCCAAGAGTATGAGAGAGAGAGAGAATAATGAGAGATCTCCCAAAACTGAACTGACAAAAGATTCACACTGAAAGGAAGAACCTTGCCAGCTGATCCTCAAAATCCTTTTTATGAATGAGGTCTCTATTTTCTTCATTTTCCTCCTCACATGAAACCTGTGACCTTTCACCTCCTTTTTCTCCTATTTTCCATTATGTTCATAAATAAATGTGCCAAAATACCTTTCTGCCTCTTTAATGCCTTATCCATTGCCTTTGCCAATTTCCTTAACCATAAACAAAAAATGAACACCCACTAGGACGTCCTGCCCACCATTCAGCTTGGAATACGTGTCCCATAATTCATGGTATTTATATATTTTTACATGGAATTTTCACCAAGGTTGTTACAGATTCCATATTCCAAGGTCTCTTGGACTCCCTTTGATGGTTTATCGTTGTTATGAAACCAGCTCAAGAAAAGATAGAAAAGATAGATCATCTCCTTAGAATTCAGCCTCTTCGAGGGGGCAACCTCCTTTACATTACTAGTGTAGGGCCTAACAATCTTCCACACCATAACCCTTATAGGATTAGGTGTCCAACATTCCCCCCCTTAATCTAAAGGGTTATGTATGAGTCCAAGAAGAGAGTTGTAATAAAAAAGTGCAAAAATGCATGGCAGCACTAGGTTGAATGTGCTCTCTGAAATGTTGGTACAAAGGGATGTGGTTTAAGGATGACCACCAACACTGGAACACTTAGTGCAGTTCTTGGAACTCTTCTAGGTCTGGAAAGAAGCTGAGATCTTATGCTACAGGAAGTTCTCCTGATGTTTTGAAGAGGGAAAACTTTAACCTTAAAAGGGAGGCCTCACCCTGCATAAAAAGGGAGAACCTCAACCTGAAAAGGGAGGTCTCAACCTGTGGTGGTTTAAGGATGACCAAAAACTTTGGAATGCTTAATGCAATTCCAAGAACTCTTCCAAAACTGGCAAGAAGTTGAAGTCTTCTGCTAAAGGAAGTGTCCCCAATTCTTTGAAGAGGTATCACCAACTGAAGGCATGCTCAAGGGTATGTTTGTCTCTGGCTACAACTTTAAATCTGGTATGGTAGGTTGTGGCTCAGGCTTGCTTAATGTGGCTTTGAACCTTGTAGATGACCATCACTTCCTCCCCTATCAGATACAAGGTGATATGATGGAGAAAACTCAATTGCAAGGCTATTCAATACTCTAGAACAAGTTTGGACATATGATTGAAATATCTTCTTGGTCGTTGATGCCCATTTCCAAGAAGCGATCCATCCAAGATGAATCTTTGTTCTTGCAGGAGGCTTGTGTTTTGAAGCATTTGTTTGAAGAATGACTAGTATTATGAGAGTGATTTTATGGATGAAGATCAAAACAATGATCTTTCATATGGCCAACTCAATCACAGTGTTGGGATTTCACAATCTCTTGTTGTTGTTGTGGAAGAGGAGTAGAATCTAGAATAACTGAAGGCAAATTGTCATGAAGGAATCCAACACTTTGAAATTGAATGGGCTTGTAGTAATCTGGAATATGAAAGGAAACCTCTTTGTCATATCCAATTCCTATTATGTGCATGTTATGGACAAGCTCTTCCCAAGGTTAGATGATTGGCTTGGGAAGTGTAGACTGAATTTCCTCTTTTGCATGCAAATTTGTTGTTTCATTAAGAATTGAATGTGAATCCTCCTAAACCTTAGTGGTTTTATAATTTGTTGGTTGTTGATGTGTGTTTGTTTTAACCTTGAACAAAGAATTCTTTTGAACAGAAAACATGTTAGAATGACAAATTTGTTGAAGCTCATCTCGCTGGAACTAAGATTTTAGTTGCAAAAAATCAATATTTTCCATTGCATTATGTAAGCAGGTTCGAATGTCAAAAAGAGAAGCTTTGTTTATTCTTATTGTATCATGATGAAAGGAATGTATCAAAGTTTTTAAGAACTCTAATACTTCAACAATTTTGGCTACCTTATCCATTGTCAAAATTACACTTAAAACTGATCACAACTATAAACCCATATAATTCAGCTCATCTTCAATGCACAAATATAGACCAAGACATATGGAGAGCTCGATCAACATACAATATATTCGATGCTTAAATTAGGCACAAAATTTAACGCAGAGAGTAATAATGTATATATCATATATACTCACATATGAACCAGAAATAGAGGCATATGAATGGACCAGCACACATATGATGAAGTTTTCATCAATGCACAAAGAAGGGCATGAACCAAGCACTGCAATCAATAGATTTTTAATGCACCTCCAAGAGTTTGACCCCAACACATTTATAACTTCAATGTTGCTTTGACTCATAGATTCTAATATGCTAAAGCAGTCATTATTCAACTCAAACTCTTTCCATGGTTGATGAGGTATGACAATCTCAGGATAAGGTTGTGCAAATGAATGAGGGGGGCCAAAAAACACTAACAGCTCAAACAATATTGAACAAGTTATGAATGAAGGGATTTGAAAGTAGAATATCAATGAACAGTCACAACAACTCCACCTCAATGGTCAAGATTTGCTTCGAAGGGACACTTGCCCTATTTCGTCCTCAGCCACGCCATATCACAAATGCATTGGAAGGCGATTGGGAACCCAAATTGTTTTATAGCTGATGATAAAGATTCCCAAAGACAATTTTGAGTTCCTCGTGACCATATCATATCATTCTGATGGCATTTGCCTCTTCCAGCCTTTCGATCTCAGTCATATTAGGGGGAATTAGTGTCCTATACACAAACAGATTGGCTTTCCATCCACATCCGAAGCACTTAACACTATGCTGCAAAATCCATGACCTACCTGTAGTTGTCAAAGATCTAGTTTCTACCAGATATGTGCAAAATTTGTCATCACAGACGGCTTAAGAGTAATTCTAATAAATTTCCTTGCCAGGATTGTTTAGCTATGGAATGAGTTTGATGTGATGACATAGACGGAATTGTTTGAACTGAACATTGCAGTTGGTCCTAATGAGGTGAAGGGTATACTAAAAGCCACCATAGTTTCATCATATCCCTCGTCAAGTAGCCAGTTGTAAGAAATTTAACCAGTAATAAAATGTAAGATCACATATGGGGAGCTTGTCCAAAATAATCAGTGAATATTTTAATTTACTTTTGGGGTGGAGGCACGCCATTTATAATGACCACGTGAGTGGGTTTCTTGGTATAATGATGGACATATCCATCACTGTACAAACTCACTCTTCATCATTAAGGTACTGTCCTCTTGTTTATTCTCTGAAGCATAAGCATAAAAAGGTGCTTAGTAGAGATGAAGTGATCGACAAGTCTTATCCAACTTGTTCATACAGGAGTTATGAACACCTATTTATGAATAGCATGGCATAACGTGCATCCTTGTTAGAGAGAGTAGATGTTCTATGATAGACTGGTAGATTAGCTTCTATGAGATTACCTAAATCCAACAGTGTTGGTGGACATGACTCTCTGCGCGAAACTCTTTCTCTCGACATTTTTTGCAAAAGAAATGCTTTGTAACTCATCATCACCCTTCTCTGCTAGAGATTTGATGCCATATTTTCTCCGTCAAGTGTAGTCGATGAGCTCACTATTTTCTGTCAATAGTTTCTCTTTGTACTTAGTCTCTTTGCACCCACTCTCTACTCTCCATTTTTGTCTTATGCAAAAGGAGAGGGAAACACGCTTGCAAGAATCTCTGATTGTTCCTGGCTTTCGATTTAACCGTGGTCTAGAAACCTATCATGCTCCAAAGAGTACGACCCATAATTGTTGGAAGAGAAATCGCGTCCATTTTTCTCATGTTATTATCATTGTATGTTCATCAAAATTTCTTTGCATCCAAGTCTCTGCAAAAGGTTTTTCACAATCTCAACCAGGGTTCAAGTCACAGGGAAGGTACTGAGAACTTTAAGCCATTAGAAAATATGTTCAACATATAGAGTATTTACTAAATTTAGGAGAGCGCTTAACTGAGAGAATTTGCAGTGTTGGTGGACACAAAAACACTAAATTAAGCATATTTCAAAATTCAGAGAAACGTTGAAAATTGTTCAGTGTTGAAGAAATACATAAGGACAGTTCTAATGGTTTGGAAATGGTAGACAACATATATGTAAAAATAGGCTCATAGTAATTATGTATGGTAGGAATACGCCTGTAGCTCTGATACCATGTCAAATGCACATGGAATGTGGACAGCCAAATAAGGTAAAGTGTGAATACATTTTCTATTAACAAATGATATACATTTATAATACATGGAACTGACCATTGGATTCCATATTCCAAGGTCTCTTGGGCTCCCTTTGATGGTTTAACTTCCACATCATAACCCTTAGAGGATTAGGTGTCCAACAAGATAGATAGAGGTTTATTGCCGGATCCAGCAAATCAAAGAAGAAGAGGAGAAAGTCCAGTTAGAATCTCTTCGGCTGAGCATAAATGCTCCCATTTGGTGGGAGAGAAAGTTGCATAAGGGCAACACAAATTCAAATAACCTTCTATCCTCTTGGTCTAGTTTTATTTCTGCATTGAAAGATTAATTCTACCATCTAAGTTATAATAAAAGGGCACTTATGGACTAGAAATATCGAAGGAAAGATAAGGGATCGAATGTGAAAATCTTCACTGAAGAATTTTGGAAACAAGCACTGAATATGGGCATCTTGTTAGATGCAGCTGAGACTGTAACTAAGTATATAGATGTGCTACATAGTTACATTAGAAACTCATTATTATTGTTTGATCCTACTACAATTTATGCGACTAGGGTAAATGTTATTCATCTTGAAAGTCGAGGAAAGAATGATCGAGATGATCAAGCCAAAAAGGAACCATTCAAACCTCAGCATGGAAAATTCAAGAAGAAAGGAAAAGGGAAGGATAAGAATATTGTTGCAGCCAAGAAAGGGGACGAGGAAACATCATCTTGCACTCATTGTAATAAATATGGTCATGACAAGGACCATTGCTGGAAGCTGCATCCGGAGTTGAGACCGAAGAGATTCAGTGGAAAGGGGAAGCAGAAGACAATGGCAATAGGGCAGGACCTTGTATCAGATTCTGATGATGAGACATTGATTACAGTTTTGGGCACAAGAGGTACACATTCTATTAATGATAGTTCTGATTTGGTTGCAAGTACTAGTTATTTGAATGAGCATGTAAGTAATGAGTGGAAGAGAATTGAGTTATTCCACATTAGAGTTGTCATAAAACATACATAGGTGGAAAATCTATTTGATTTAGGTTCCCAAGCAAAATTAATCTCATAGTCCTTAGTGAAAAATTTAGGCTTTGAAACTCAACCTCATCTGAGTCCATACCCACTTCATTGGGTAAGCGATAAAGCCAAATTGTAGGTCACCAAGCAATGTAGGGCCAGATTTTTTATTGCTTCTAAATTAGTTGATGAGGTAGAGTTAGATGTAGTGCCTTTGGAAATTTGTGGAATCATCATGGGAAGCCCATATCTATATGGTAGAAAGTTCATTTTCTTTCAGCATGGAAACAAATACCACCTCACAAAAGATGGGGTAGAGTATATAGTCATAGCTCGTCATACAAAATTTAATGCTAGCCTTGTAAGCACAGTATAGATTAAATGATTGGTTAATTCCAACAAAGGGTGCATGCTTATGATATTGAGAGTGAAAGAGGTCAAGAAAGATGATTCTTTCAAAGGCTATAATCCTGATCATAAGAAAGAATTATTTGAAATTGTTTTTGATTATGATGGATTGTTTCAGGAACCGAGAGGATTTCCCCCTAAATGGGAAATCCAACACGAGATCCATTTTCAACACAATTTTCCTTTACCGAATGTTGGCATGTACAGGATGGCTTCTATCGAGATGGAGGAGATCAAGAAACAGGTGCAGGAACTATTAAATCAGGGAGTCATCGGACCAAGTTCTTCTCATTGTGTCTCACTGATCTTTTTGGTGCCAAATAAATATGACACATGGGGAATGTGTGCAGATTACAGGGTGCTAAACAAGATCACGGTGAAGAATCGATGCCCTCTTCCTCACACTGATCAATTGTTAGATCAGTTAAAAAATGTTGTTTATTTTACAAAGATGGATTTGCGTAGTGGTTATCACCAAGTTAGAATTGCAGAGAAGGATGTTTGGAAGACTGCATTCAAAACCAAACAACAGTTGTTTGAATGGATGTTGATGTCATTCAGATTGTGCAACGATCTAGCCACATTTACGTGGGTAATGAATGATTTATTTAGGCCTTTTCTTTATCATTTTGTTCTCGTATATCTGGACAATATTCGTATGTATAGCAGGACATGGGATGAACATGTGTGTCATCTAAAGAAAGTGCTTGGTGTTCTAAAAAGTGAAAAGTTGTACTTGAAACTGTCAAAGTGTAAGTTTGGGAAGACTTCTCTGATTTTTTAGGCCACATTATCAGCAATGGACAATTGAAGATAGATCCCTCTCAAGTGGAGGCGATTACGAATTGGCGTGAGCCCACGAATATTACATAGATTTGAATTTTTTTGGGCGCGGTACAGTATTGGATAAGGTTCATTGTGAACTTCTCTGTTATCGAAGCCCCCTTGCACACCTTGACTAGTGTGAAGTAGGTCTTTCAGAAGGGATGAAAACAATAGAAATCCTTCGACACACTGAAAGAGAAGGTGAAAACAACACCATTTTTAGCCTTACAACACCTTCAACAACCTTTTGAAATTGAAATAGATGCCAGCGGATATGACATGGTCATTGTATCGATGTAGAAATGAAAGCATGTATGTTACCATTCAGAGACTTTCTCCAAGGCTATTTTGAATTATCCCACGTATGATAGGGAGTTGTACACCTTGGTCTAGAGTGTAAAGAAGTGGAAACACTATCTGATCGGAAAGCAGACCATCATTCATACAGATCACCAGCTTTTGCAGTGTCTTCAGTCACAGACCAAGCTTTAGCAAGCCCGTCACTTCAAATGGATGGGATTCCTCCAATAGTTTCATTTGGTGATAAGATACAAGAAGGGCGCCAACAACAAAGTAGTAGATATGCTTTCTCGCCCTCCTATTTCTGCATCTATAATTTTGAAAAATGTTTCTTTATCGTTAGAAATTTATGCTGAACAATATGCTAACAATAGTGATTTTTAAGAAATCTATGCAAAACTGACTCATGGATCATAGGTGGACAATTATTACTTGCAGGGAAATCTATTCTACCACCTTGGAAAATTGTTCATACCTAGTGATGAAAGGGTTCATGGAATCAGAGAGGTTCATACCTCTCTAGTGTTAGGTCATTTTGGAATTGAGAAAACTTTATGTCATTTGCAGAGGTTTTGCTTTTGGCCTCATATGAAAAAAATTGTGACCCACTTTGTAAAGGGTTGCGTTTTATGTTTTGTTTCAAAGCCCTCTAATAGAAAACTTGGTATCTACACACCACTCCATATTCTGAGTCAACAATGGGAAAGTGTGTCTAAGGACTTTGTAGGAGGTTTGCCTATGGCTAGGAAAGGTCACAACTATTTATATGTCATTGTGGATCGGTTTACTGAAATGTGTATTTTAATGCCTTGTAAAAAGCATGTCACTACTGAGCAGACCACTTTTCTTTTCTTTTAGCATGTTTGGGTCCATTTTGGGTTGCCCACATCTATTGTGTCAGATTGAGACTCTCATTTCCTTGGGGAGTTTTGGACCAACTTGTGGAGAATGATGGACACTAAGCTAAAAAGAATTACAACATTTCATCCATGGACAAATGGACAAACTATTAATAATTTTACGGTAGAGAGACAAATTCTTTCTGAGATTTACCGAGATTTATAGAGAGGAATAATAGAATTACCAGCAACAATACACATAAATATTATACACATAATATTTATCCAGGAAAACCCCAAATCTGGGGAAAACATCAACCCAATGAGATCTCATTAGCATTAGCCAAAACCTTGGCCAAGCCTACCAAGTGAGCCTTCACCACTCACCTCCAGGCCTGCATTACAATGAAGTATTCCTAGCCTTTTATAGGCTCCATTACATGCAATACCACAGACCATAATACCATGGGTACACTATACCATGTGCCCAAAACCACTACTATTTAACTACGTCAACCTTGACTCAAACCCCGAGTCAATTTTACCTAAAAATTCCCCCCTTAAACTTGACTTTGGGGTTCTTGACTAAATCTAGCCAAAACGTGCTAAGTGAGACAATCCATCTCACTCTAGCCCTTACCCCCTAAAAGGAATTATGACATTTCATCCACAAACTGATGGACAGACAGAGGTTTTCAACCGCATCGTGGCACACTTGTTGCGAGCCTATTATGGGAAACATCCAAGTTGTGGGATGAACAACTTCCTTATGTGCAACATGCATACAATCGAGAAACATATTCATCTACATAGAGCTCACCAGTTGAGACATGTTTTTGCTATCTACCTAGAGATCCCTTGGACACAGTGTTTGGGAGAGAGGAGGATAGCAATGGACGATATGATAGGAACAAAACACGGAAGTTCATTCAATTGATACAGGTGATTCATTAGGTGGTGCAGGAGCAGTTGGATAAGAGTCAAGCTTAGTGTAAACCTCAACATAATAAGCATCGAGTTGACCATCGGCTTCAAGTTGGGGACAAGATATGGCTCCTTATTAGCAAGGATAGAATGAAGGAAGAAGGGAAGAAATTGACACCCATCTGATATGGTCCCTTCACCATATTGGCAAAGATTAGAGACAATGCTTTTCATCTTGACTTGCCTACTTATATGCAGATGTACTAAGTGGTAAATGTAGAAAACCTGAAGCTTTATGAACCTCCATTGATTAGAATACCGAGGAGGTTGCACAGATTCCTATAGTGGATGATTTTGCACCAGAGTATCTAGATAAGTTTCCCGAAGATATCACACTTGACCGGAAAACCATAACTTCACAACGGGGAGATGTGGAGTATATCTGTGTTGGCTTGAAAGGAATGCCTCCAAGCAAAGCTCGATGGATGGAGAAGGAAAACATGAGGGATAAATTTCCTCACTTTCCAATTGACTTAAAGGTCTTTTGGTGGTCCAAAAGCTCTTAGTGGGGAGGATTTATCCAGGAGGATGCTGGAGGATTAATACAAGTGGATCTTCAAAAAGTACTTGTGGCATGGTAAAAGGCTCAAAACTCAAACTGGTTGAATATGGATAAACCTAGCATCAGATTTAAGTTCTCGTCATCCTGATTCCAAAGGTTTGAATGACACTCAAATATGAGTACATATGAACAAGTTAGAGTAAGTCAAAGTTGATATTTGACTTGTCTAGATGACAGGAGGAGTGACATGGCAGAAACTCTCAACAAATGGGGGAAGTGCCAAGTGGCAGGCTACCATTGGTCCCACATTCTTTTACAGTAGAAAAGAGTTTGTGGCTTAAGGAGAATTGGCCCCTACATGATCTTGACTATGACTGTGATATCACATATCATAGGTCGGAGGAGGAATGAGTACTTAAGAATCGGCCCCCGGTGAAGCTAAGTTGTGATGCAAGATAATCATGATCACATATCGCATAAGCACCACACAGATATACATGTTACCGATGGACTGCACTGATTGCGATTTGGGGGGAGGATCCAGATGTGATATTTTATAAACTATAATCTATCATCTCGGTAGGTTTGTAGTCATCATAAAGCATGAATCTTCCATCAATTGCGATTGCGATGGGGTCCCCAGAATGCAATATGTTATATATCATGTTTTATATTCCCGGTGGGTCCATTGTATCGTAGAGTGCCTATTGTGTGGGCCAAGGACAATCCGTCAATGGTTCAAAATGATGATAGTCTTGCTGCCGATTTAAACACATAGTTAAAATAATTTTCCCATATTTATAAGGCTTGTTGCCACATACTATTTAGGGGCCTGAGAACCTCTATGGAATATACCTGCTCACTTAACTTGGTATATTGTTTGAACTGCTCAGGTATTGAGGGATTGTTGCCATGCTTATAAAAGAACATTTTTGTGTTGGAAGAAGGTAGAGAGGATCAACAGAATAGTTCAGAAGTATTGTACAACAGACCTTGATCCTGGTAGCATGCCAAGACCTTGCCTTGAGTAGCAAGGAGGTTCCAAGAAGTTGAAAAAGGCCCAATTATCCAAATTGGGTGTTTGGGTAGGTGGTTTTGTATGCTTTTTCACTAGGATTTCAGTGGTTCTATCTGAATCTAAAGCTAGGCTCTCCATTCTTTATCCATCTTCCATCTTGGAGGCATAAGGATTGTAAATAATGTTTCTTGTAGTTTTATCTCTTTTTATGCCACTTAATGAATGAATGCATCTCTACTATTGAGCAAAGCCTGGAGACGTAGTCTAAATTGGACGAACTCCATAATCAAATTATTTTGTCATAGTTCTTGTGTTCTTCTAATTATTGCGGCATTGTTTACATGCTTTTAAGTTCCATGGTTAATTAACTCTGTTATATGTAATTCCAATGCATCTATAAGTAAAATATCTTGGATCACCTTTACAAGTTAGAAGTTGAGGATTATGTTGCATTGAGCACAAAGGTGAAGAAGGTGCAAATACATGACGTTAGTGAACTTTGGCATAGAATACCTAGTCAGTTGCATCATGGTGATTTCAAGATCATGCAGTAGATAACCACAGGCCTCCCAAAATGAGCACTTGAGTAGTAGGATGTATGCAAAGGATGTACTTTAGGAAAGAACACAAAATCCGCCTTCCATGATCGGGACAACAAAGCACATGTTATCCTTGAAAGGATCCAATCTGATGTCTGTGGACCTTTCTCAACAACCTCCACTACCAGGCACAAATATTTTTTCATTTTTATTAATGACTTCTCACAAAAAAGTTGGATTTTCTTCATGCAGAAGAAGGATGAGAGATTCTCCAAGTTCGCAGAATTCAAAGCACTAGTTGAGAAAGAAACGACCAAGAAGGTGAAGGCTCTCAAGAGCAATAATGGAGGTGAGTATGTATCGAATGAATTTAAAAAATAAATTTGCAAAAGAAGGCATTCAACGAGAGTTTACAACACCACACAACCTACAATAGAATGGGTTTGTTGAGACAAGGAATTGTAGCATTCTGGGAGCATCGAGGGTGATGTTTCATGATCAAGGCCTACCTCTGAATTTGTGGGTCGAGGCATGCAACACAATAGTCCATTTGCATAACCATAGTCATCATTGGATTCTCAAAATGATTACACCGGATGAGGTTTTCTCGAGGAGAAAGTCAAATGTGTCGCACTTCAGAATCCTTTGTGCTCTTGTCTCATCCTTATTATACTTGGCTAAGGCTTGAGTTTTTTCCTTAGCAGGGATAATGATATTCCCTTTGACATGTTCTAGGAGTTCATTCTCCTTCAGAAGTAAATCAATCCTCTTCTTCCATGCAAGAAAGTTGTTGGTAGCTACAAATTTGTTTCTTTTCTTGCAAAAAGGCATTGTTGTATATTCGGAAGGGGACATATACTTACTTGATAGATTTTTATATGTAGTGCATTTGTTTTCTCCTTGAAGACTTTATGGCTTGCCTTTCAAGTTGCCTTCTTCAAGTGGAATTCCTTGATGATGAGATTTTCTTGATGAATTTTAGATGACGTAGGTCCCTCTTTGATCTTCTCTTCTTTGTGGGTGCTTTTATGTAAGGCTCTTCTTCTTGCTTTATAGTATTCCTTGATGAATGATAGATGGTAGACCTTCCTTTCCTTGAAGTGATTGAGACTTCTTGACTTGATGGTTCAAATTTGTAGATGTCCTTCCTTCATGAGTCACCTTATGAGTGTTCTTGAGATGCCCTTTCCTTTATGTGTCACCTTAGCTTTGATACCATGTTGAAGAATCTAGGGCAATTAGGTGTATTGTGATTCTTCTTGACTAGATAACAATTTGTGAAGTCTTTTTACTTTTCTTGTTAGCTTAATATTCTCTTCTTATTAATGCATGTGTGTGTGTTTCATCAAACTACTACCAAAACCATAAGAGCAAGAACACAAGATGTTGGCTCTCTGCTGGGGCCAAACCTTGCTTCTCTTGAGAGTAAAACCCTTTAGTAATTTTTTTCTTATTGAAGCTTCTCATTGATCAATGCTGAAACCTAGACCCTTGACTAGGATATTGTCCAAGCACAAGTCGAGTCTTTCTTCTTTTTTGCACTATGTTTCCCAGCATATGGAGTTCCTCCTTCTAGCACTTTTCTGCTCAACACTTCATCCTTTCCTTCACTTCTTTGTCTAGAGATAGACCTCATCTATGTTAACTTCTTGATGAGATATTCTTTTCCTTCCTTCAAGATTTTCTTCACTTAAGGAGACACCCCTTCTCGAGACTCTTCTTGAAGTATAGGTGTATGATTGTATAGTTGCCCTATTTTTCCCACGTGTGGTACGTACCAAAGAGAATTAGGGTCCCTTTCCTTCACTAGAGAGATAGGATTCTTCGCTTTACTTGGGAGGCCTTGGAGACCTAGTTTCATGTCCAAACAATACTATTTTATGGAAATTTTGTCCCTCCTATCATATCCACAGACTTCACATTCCTTTCTTCACACGGGTGACTATTTCTATCCCTAGAAACAATCCTCTTCGCTTTGGTTCTCCTTCTCCTTCCTTCGCTGCACTAGGATACCTATTCTTCGTCCTTCGTTACCCTTTCTCTTGCCTCCTTTCTTCGCAGATTTCAGAGATTCTTTCATTGAAATTGAGAGGGAGTGGACAACCTCTATCTATAGAGGATTGTCCCTCCTTTAGGCTGACGTGAGGATGACTAGCTATCCTTAGGCTAAGTTGACTATTTCTTCATTATTTTGCTTCTTGATGGATTTCGTTGCAACGATATAACTTTGAATTTGTTTAGAGGTATTCCTTTGACCTTTATACCATTTTATACATAGCGTAACATGCCCTCAAAGGGTCTTACATAAATACATTGACTCTTTGACTTCCTAGAAGCAGTAAAACATGTGATTGACCTACTTCAATGAGCACGAAACTCTTTGACATATATTATTAAAATAATATTTCTTTTCTTGAATAAACACAAATATCAAAAGTACATTTATGAATACTGAACCTAGTTACATTTCCTTCAACAGGGAGATCATCCATATAAGGCTACAAGATGCCTTTAATATCATGAAAAGTATAATCCAAAGCCTGTTGAAACACGGCCCCAAAGTTCTTCAATCCAAATGGGAGTTTTCGGTAGGAAAATGTACTAGAGGGAAAAATAAATGTAGTCTTAGGTTGATCCGCTGGGAGAATGTTGATTTGATTATATCCAGGAATTCATCCATGAATGAATAGATTTCACACCCAACGCAGTCATCAAAAATCTAGCCGATGAATGGGATCGGGTAATTGTCCTTTGGAGAAGCACAATTCACATCCCGATAATCGATGCATACACAAATGTCCCCTGTTTCTTCATGATGGGGATAATATTTGACACCGAATCAGTGAGAGGAACGACATAGATGAAACCATCATGAAGGAGTTTTTTAACTTCACTGTTTATCGTGGCAGCCTTCTTTGGATGGACCTAACGGAGGCACTGCCAAACTAGTTTAACATCATGATACATTTTAATCTTATGCACTACTATATTTGGTTCGATACCTGGAATTTCCTAATAGGTCTAGGAAAATACATAATGAAACTCCTGAAATGGGGCTTTATAGGTCTCAATGTCGAATGGAGAGAAAGATGCACCAGTGTGTAGATTTTTGACAATACCTAGTTTAATAAAGATATCAATAGGTATCTTCTCTTAGATATTCGAGAGATTCTTCTCAAATTTGACTTCATGGATAGAAATAAAACTTGTAAAAGACTCGATGACATTGGGTAGATACAAATCACTGAGATTATCCTCAATGGATTATGTAGAGGAGAAATGATGGTGATGATCATCCCATGGCACATCGTTTGGCATCATGATTTCCATGATGCTCTCATTGGTCGAGAATGCGCGAGAGAATGGATTAGAATACATGCCATAATCCAATGATTGATCAACCCAATTGATCGAAGAGAAGGTATATGTCGCACAATCTGAATAGATAGCTTCATAATCAAGTTCAATAGGGCCAAGTGACATTTAGTCACCAAAGCTATGGATGTTAGTTTCATCTAGTACAATGCATGTATTAGTCTAGATAGTAGAAGATGATATCATATTGATATAAGCAACTGAAGATGATTTTTCGAGAAGAGGAGAAGGAGGAAGAAAAAAGGTTCCCATGAGCGAGGAATGCTTCAATAGTCCATCCCCAACTTGCTTATATGAATGTAGAGTTTCCCCTACAAATGGGACACTTCCAGTAACATGAGAATCAGAGGTGAAAAAGATGATTTGGTTAATGGCCATAATCTCACCCTTATGAGGACAGGCGATCATACAAAAATGAATGGAAATGAATGTGGTCATGGCATAAACCAACATGCAACCCAGTATAATATTATAATCAAGAGGTCCATCAATAACTTCCACTTCTATGCATACAGTTTTGTCCCCTAATTATACTTGTAAGGAATTCATAATACCACAAGGATGATATATTCCCCCATCAAAATCATTCAATGTTGTAGGTGACTAACTTGGTTGAGGTGAACCAATCACTTTCCAGCAAGACATATACATGATGTAGGTCGTGGCTCCCTCTTCAAAAATAGAACAATGAATCTTCTTACCACAGATGACGACTTGTATGGTAAATGCCAATTGAGATGGAAGGCAACGGGTATATATTTCATGACTGAAAACAACTACATTGGAATATGATAGATTCACACATCTGATAGCTAAAAGAAAATCGTTTTTCTGGGTGTGGCAGTTTCGCAACACCTTGAGGATTGACATAGATTATGGAAACTAAGCCAAGTCCTTAACTATGTTATAATTTTGAGTGGCCCTGGTAGGAGGGTTGAAAGCGTATTTGTGAATAACGCCCTTCAGAGGCTTAATAGTTAACTTAGTAGGAATTGTGAGTAGAGGAGGATTAGATGGAGGTGATGTTGATATGGCAAGTTGATCAGTAGCCTCACAGTTTGGAGGATTCACATTAACATATTGCTTTCTTCGAATAGCCACCATAATATCAGATTTCTACTTCATGGAGGAAAGCATTAAAACCATGTTAGAGGAAGATGGGTCCTAAGCAACCATATGGGTCTCTTGATTGGGAAACGAGTCGGTCAACATAGAGGGAGAAGTGGAAGATTTCAAAAATTGTTTCACTTCCGCACGGCAAGGATAGTCGTGAGTAAAGTGCTACTCATTGCAAATCAAGCATGGGTATTGAGTCTTTCATTTCTCATTAGAGGACTGATTTGTTTGTTTATCCTATGGTGAAGAATCTTTCTTCTTTTTTCCTTTTCATTTCTTCTTTCTTCTTGGTTATTGTTGATAATTTCCTTTTTAAGATGAAATGACATTTATCTCAGAAGAAGAAACCACGGGAGGATTGGATGAAGAGTTTTGGGTAGAAGCAGTACCAAATGGTTTGCTCACTGTCTATGAGCTGGCAGAACCAATGATGCCATTAGCAACATGAGATTCTTTACCAGGAGTGGGAGGAACAGTGTTCGAAGGTCTTAGAACAACTGGTATCTTTTCGTAGAGTGTGCCATATTGGATATAGATGATGTCCAAATATTGAGCACGAGAAATTACTTTCTCTTCAACCATGACTTCGCCCTTGGCTACATCCTCTATGATAGATGACCATAGGGATTTAATCAACAATTCCACTAACAATTGATCCAAAACATAGGTCTTAAGCCATCAACGATAACATCGTCACTCATGAATGTGATCTAAAATGTGAGTGGCTTTAGTTTGTTTGAAGTTGATCAAAAGTTATGTTCCAATTTCGTACTAGATGGGTAACTGGAAATGCATAAGGAAGGTGCTAGCCAAGGAACTGAAATCATGAAATGACGCTCTAGGTAACTCAATGTACCAATTAGTTGTGGTAGCTGTAAGAGTGCATTGGAAAACACATAATTGTATGGAATCATCATTAAGGGAGTTCAAAGAACACCACAAATGATACGTCATGACATGAGTTGATAGGTCTTCTCTAAGATTCCCATTGAACTTTGGGATATCAAAGGGAAATTTGGTGGGAATTATCGGCCACCAAAGCAAATGAGTGTTGAGATTGTTGGTAAGCCGAGTCAAATCTCGAAATTTGAGAGTTGCCAAAAGTTAATTCTCGGTTAAAATCTGGTGGACAATAGCCTGGATAAGAAGGAATAGTCTGAGCAACATGTACTTGCATTCCCAAATAAGGAGGGTTCAGATAAAGAGGAACATGGGCACCAGAATAAGGAGCATTCTAGTAACCAGCATATGCATAACCTTATTGACCAGCTCTAGGATAACCCTGCAGATGATGGAATGGTTGGGTTTGGATATGTTGTCCTTTAAAAGGCACTTGAGGAACACTATGATAAGTTCTATATTGTTTCCCTGCGGGATTTTTCATCATTCCCGCATAAGGTGGGTTCAATTGGGGTGTGCCATACTACACAATTTTTTCCTATCGAAATTTGAGGAGTCCTTGCCCAAATGGTTGAGACTACAAGCTATCTTGTAAAGGTTGGGTAAGTGGAACATGAGGGGTACCAGATACTGATAGAATAGGTTGTGATGCAACAACAACCTGTAAAGGTTGACTTACATTGATTTTCACTTGTTGAGGTTGAAATGGATGGATAGGAGTTTGAGATGAAGACAACACAGGTTGAGGATTCAACAATTAGTTCCAAAATTAACCAGGTCGAACGTTCAAAGTAGGTTTCCAAACACTCACAACCATCCTAGGATAAGGAGGATTATAATAACGTTGATTACCAATTTGAGGTATATCAACAACAAGTGTTAGCCTCAATCTCTTAAAAATCAATAGTAAATCCAATTATTAAATTAAATAAATAAAATCATGAGAATTCCTCAAACTAAGGAGTCTAGTTTGGATGAGATATTCTCTCCAACTAGCTCTCCTAGATTAGTGTGTAAGTTGAGAAATTGTCTCAACCAAGTGAGTCTAAGATAGACGCACTATCTTAAGACCACTTACTCATGTATTTAAATGTATTATTAAATTATTTGAATAAGAGAGAATTACATGAGTATGAGAGATCACATGATGGCTCTCTGTCTTTTTCGCCAGTTTAATTTTTGTGTGTTAATTTGTTGTGCATATGGGTTTATGGCTTTGTGATTCTTCTTCATGTGGTATCAGAGCGAATATTTATAATTGTTTTAACATATTTACAACTATTTTAACACCAATGATGTCCAGGCCCCAGGTTGCTACATCGGTCGCAATAAGAAAATCAACTTCTTGTTTTCTGAATTGTTCAAGGGCATCAAGTGGTTGTGATTGAGTGAGATTTCCATGTAGCTTGGCAGCTTCCAAATCTGAGAGTCCAAATAAAATTTTTAAGCGATGTGCTACTTGTTTTGTGCTACTGAAGAGATTAAGCAACAGACCATAGTTGCAGCTTCAAAAGTTTGTTTGGGTGCAGATCCAGCCGAGTATTTTGTTGTTTCTTTTTGGGTCTTTCGAAGAAGTGGAGAAGAAAGTAACCTACATAATGCCCACATGTTTGACACAGTTTGATTTCATTATGGGATTGATTTCATTGTTATAATCTCCTTGAAAGAGATCGATTTTTATTTGGTTTGTAGTAGGATACAAACGAGTAATCAATCAATAATGGGATGGTTATGGATGATATGACTGCACCCACGAATCGATCAAGCAATGATAGAACATTGAATATCAATCACCATACTGAACATCAGGTAGTTACTGCATCTAGGAGGCACAAAATGGAAATCACGTGCCTCAAATTTGTTGCCAACGTTGCGAATCAAAATGTCGAGCGTGCGGAAGGCCATAAATAATGTCTAGATAGTCATATTCCATACCAGCAACTTTGATCTTCTTACGACATTTTGCATCCCTTTTTAGTATTGCTTTCATTAGATGATCTTTCTCTTTTATTGTTCTCTCCCGATTATGATGTTTCATTTGAATCCTCTACCACTTTATTGGCTTAAACTTGTGATTTGATCCCTTCCATAGCTATGGGTGAATATTTTCAAGTGGAATAAGCTGAACTTGTAGTAAGTGTTCAAATAAAAGGTAGTTGTGCATGCAATCAGCAACAATTTCAGCAACGGCAGGGGACTCAAACTCAATGAAGCCTTAGTTCTTTGACCCTCTAATATTTTTGTTTAGGGCAATTCGATGTCGTTTGATTGCCCCAAACTGGCTAAAAAAACCTCTCATTTGGTCCTCGAAAAATCCGTGTGGTATGTGCCCAATATATAGAACAATAAGTTTCCTTTTCTCACTAGCTATTGGATATTTTTCATGCGCTTGTTTCTTTATAGGAATAGTCTGAACTTGGCTTACATTGTTTCTCTCCAAAGGCCAAAAATCATCCATACCAATTGTCCAATAATAACAGAGCAAGTCAAATCTATAGTGATAATCAGAGAGCTAGATTTCATGGGTTAATCCATGGGGTAATCCAGGATGGACATCAATTTATTATGATAATAACATAAAGAAGGGAACAATTTCACCCATTTTCCACTTTTGAGTCTCAATTTTCACCCATTTTCCACTTTTGAGTCTCAATTGTGTTGGCATAACACATGCAGCATTTGGCATATAATTGGGTCAACCATTGTGCACTGATTTGTCCAAAAACATGTTCAATGAATTTGAAAGACTCACTGCAAGAAAGTATTTCTGATGCAACAGTCATTGTAATAGCCATTATATAGAGTGTTTATGATGCAATCAATCACTGTAATAGCGAACATCCTTTTTCAACTTCTTTGAATTCCATCTACTTTCATTCTGGTGTTAAATGATCCATTTGTTTAACAGGCATCTAAGGGTTTCTAAGCTTTCTGTTTGTAAACAACACCATACCAACTGTCTCCTCGGCCTTCTTCTTTTCCCTATTACCCATTTTACGCTCTAACAGAAAGGGAGGAACCTTATTCCTTTGGTAAATCTCATCTCTTCCAATTTAGGATTTTAACTCCTGCTTCAACTACACCTAACAGGGTACACATGACTCTAAAATCCCCAACTTTTGCCTTATGGGGTATGAAATCCCATTTTTTTCATTATGAACCCTTATGATGGCTTCCACAGAAGGTGTGCCAATCAAATCCATTATCAAATTGAGTTTATGAACCACATTTTTTTGCTAGGGAAAAGTGGTGGATAATTTTGGGCGATACAAGGAGTGAGATAAGAAAAAGGATTAGTGCATCAGGCAGTTTTTGAAGACATTTTGCTTCCAAAGTTTGCAAGTGTGACATTTTCGACAAAGTTGTGACATTGAAGAATGATGTACTTCATATTTAATAAAACCATAATTTTTATGGTGCTTATGTCCTAGATCTGCCCGAAATTGAATAAGGGGATCATAGGTACACCATGTGTATGCATGTGCATGAATTGTGTTCAGATTATCAAAACGATCTCTTTATTAAACTTAAACAAAACAACTGTTGGGTTGTGTTATATTCTTTCCACATAGTTAACAAGGGGTTTGAGGGTTACCCGTAACCCCACTTTAGGACCCTATGTTAGGTTGGGCGGACCCACCTATGGTTTTGTGCATGATTTTCACACATGTTTTTTGGACGCGAT